>CAUYLG010016602.1:0-27681 GCA_963573385.1 Cacajao melanocephalus | reverse complement strand
TCCATTGTTAAGCACAATTATTGACATAAAAGAGGTTTTTAATACCCATTTTTAGACTGCATTCTAGCCTGGGCAATAGAACAAGAATCCCGTTCTCTCTCCCTCTTTCTCTTCCTCTTTCTTTCTCTCTTACATTCTTTTTTTCTTTCTTTCTTTCACTCTTTCCTTTTTTCTCTCTTTTTCTTTCTTTCAAAAAAAAAGAAAGAAATCCGATCTGCTAAGAGACCAGACTCTGGAGTCAGGTGAAATGGAGTAAGTTTGAATCCCAGCTTTGACGTGCACTGTTCTGTGACCCTGGAGAATCACTCAGACTCCCTTGGTTTTAATTTGCTCATTTGTAAAATGAGGACAATCGTAATTACCTTATAGAGTTCTGGTGAATTAGATAATATCTACAATTAAACTCCTATCACAATGCTTCAATTGCCATCTTCTAGTAATTGTTACTGTAATGTGTAGGTTGGACAAGATTCAAGGGACAAAATCATGAGATTGAACTTATTTTTGATTAGCTCTACCCCTAAAATCTGCTTTGTGATTTAGCAGAAGGGTACCCCAGATAAAAATGCAGGCAGTCCAAAGGCATTTCTAATCACTCTTAGAAAGCTTTGACATCACTCTCACTCAATATCAGATTTGATTGAGGAATTACCATAGCTAGCGTAGCAGGCAAACATAGTCCATTCTTCTGCAAAAGCCAGGGCCCTTACCCCTGCTACAGATGGCTACCACTGAAGAAGGGGTGTGGTGGGCTTTGGCCTTTTTCTTTGCTTACTTCCTCTTCAGGTAGCTGCTGTGTGAGCTGTTCTAGTGTACGTGGGAGAGGTTGGAGAGTAAGAGGGATGAATGTATGTGAATTGCACCATCCTCTGATGGCTTCCTGTTCCCTGAGACTAGCATGTATTTAATGTACAGTCTATCTCTCACGAGCATAGTTATGGCTTCCCTTGCTAGGTGCCTCCACTGCAGTTCCCCTTGGCTTCTATCTTTCATATCTTCTACCCCTAGAGAAACAACCCAGCCTCTTCCAGTCGAAATCCCCTCACCCTGACATGCTGCCCTTCTTGGGCAGGATCCCTTTTAAATGACCCAAGTGACCCAAGGCCAGCAGATACAAGTTCTGTATCTGGCTCCAGGACTCATACACTTATCCCATAAAAGGGAATGCAGTCACGCGCAGGCAGAGCCTTCTTCACAGGCTGCTTGAGTCTTCTCAGGTGTGAGTCCAGCCTCGACAACCACAGCTTTAATTTCTCCCTGGGAGGTACACTGAAGATCTTCTTGTTAGATTTGAGGTGGCGGGGAGGAGCTGGGAATCCATGTAGAGCATTTTCAAGAAAATCTTTACAAAACCATCTTTTCGTTGATTTTTTTTTTAATTACTCCTCCATGTGAGTGGGAGGTTTAACGATTATCCAATTGATTTTTGGTTATCCACTTTGAAATACTGCATATGGTCCGGTCCTTCCTTTGGCACACAGCATCAGTTGCATCCTGATGCCTCAGAAGAAGAGTTCAATTTTGTGTCCTGTTAATGATCATAATTTCTATTCTCTGTAGAGGATTATATTAAATTATATTAGATTGCCTACATGGCTTCAGATTCATTCATGTTTCTTATTAATTAATTATTTATTTATTTTAGAGACAGGATCTTGCCCTATTGCCCAGGCTGGAATACATGAAAACAATAATAGCTTACTACAGCCTTGATATCCCAGGCTCAAGTGATCTTCCCACCTCAGCCTCCCAAGTAGTTTGGACTAACAAATGTGTGCCACCATGTGTGTTAATTTTTAAACTTCTTTGTAGAGATGCGGGCTCACTATGTTCCCAGGCTGGTCTTGAACTCCCGGCCTCAAGTGATCCTCCCACTTGAACCTCCCAAAGCACTGAGATTACAGGCACCTTAGACATGTTTAACCCATGCTACTCTTTTAAAAGAACATTTATTAAAGTTTATTTTTACATAAAAGTTTAAATAATAAATGGTTTCCACTTGAGTCAATCTATTGCAGTTGAGAATTTAGATAGTAATTCTAGGTACTTACTGTTTTTGCTGCCAGGAATGATTTCCTCTGCCTTCCCCCAGATCTTATCATGGCCTTAGCATGGCTGGCTTGCTGTTATTCAGCTCCCAACTCAACTATCAGAGAGGCCTGGACTGATGATGTCAATTTTTTGCAGAAAACACTCACTTCCATGTACTGTTCCCATGAATGGAGTATAATTCCCCCACCCCACTGATGCTGAGCTTGGCCATGTGACCCTCTCTGGCCAATGGGACATGAGCAGACATGATGCCAGCAAAGGTTTTCAATAGGCTCCAGCAGCTTGGCTTGGCTCCTTAGTACTCTGTGATCTCTTTTGTGATCTGCCATGAAAAGGGCCTCCCTGAGCAGCTGCTGACCTTTCAGCTCCCACAGTGAACAAATGCAGAGCAGAGCTGAGTTTAGCCTGCAACCTATAAGCACAGATGACCCACAGCTCAAAACAGGGCTGGTCAGCCAAGCCCAACCTAAATTATCTGAGCCACAGTTGACCTGCAGAATTCAGCCTGATAATAAACGCTTGTCGAAAGGCACTATGTTTGGCAATGTTTTCTGTGGGTGATGTTGTTTATGTAGCATTTAAGGAGTACTAGCTACTATGCTATCTAAAGTGGCCTTCCCCTATTAATCATGAACTAACAACCTTTTAATTTTTCTTAGCTCTTAGATTTTTCTGGAATTCTCTTTTGTATATTTTGTTATTACTGTTTGTTTCCTCACTAGATTTAACTTTCTGAGAGTTGGGATCTGGCCAGTCTAATAGAGAGTATTATATTGCCTGGCACACAGTAGCCTTTAATAAGTATTTGTTGAATAAAGAAGAGAATAGTTTGACAATTTTCAAAAAGCAAAATGGTACAAAATGAAAGTTTAAGTTTCTCTCCCTGCAGTCTCTCTTTCCAAAAAATTCTTATTCATCCTTCCAAAAGAAGAAAAAAGTCTGTCTACATGTATAGCACAGGAGAAAGAGAGAGAGAGGAGAGAGAGAGGTGTGTAATTGAAGGGGGAGAAAATGAGAGATGTTTACAGTTCTTACAGGGTTTGGAGGGGAGTCATTGTTTTTTATACCCAAAGAATCACAGCATTCATTGTGTTCTTCACATTGTTGTTGTTTCAGCTTAAAATGTATATTGGAGAAATTCCAATATCAACACATACGTTCATTCACATCAGTGGTTCAATAATATCCCATTCTATGACATAATACCTTTATGCCACCACAAGCTTTTTGATGGCGCTTTAGTTTTTTTCTAGTTCTGTTTGCTTTTGCTATTACAAATGATGTGTCTGAAAACATCCGTGTATTTTTCTCTTGAGTGTAACCCATCCCTCAGACATTCTCAAACTCTGATCTTGAGAGAGGAATGCCCAACTTGTTGGGAGCATTTAACTCTTACGCCCTACTAATAAAGGAGATTTTGATAAAGCTTGACTCTCTACAACTTAGTTAACAGAATAATATTCATTACTTTCCATTACTATTATAATGTTATTTTAGAATACTGAATACGCTTTATTTTTCAATTGGTAGCCCCTCTGCCCTCTCACCTTCTGTTTCCCAAATTCAGATAACATGTTCTCTAAGAGGTCAGCCTCTCTGGTTAAGAATCACTTTTCTAAGACATTGGATTTCATTATAATTCCTTTATCCCTGAAACTAGAAAATTCAGTAGTATCATGTCTTCAAAGAGCAAGATGATCAAAAACTGGGGCAAGTCACAATGGTTTTAATCCCAATAACAAGAGAGTTCAAATGAAGAATTAAATTAAAACAAAAGAAACAACTGTACTACCCTGGAATAAAAGTGAAGCATAATTCAAGGATTTCTGCTCTAAGCATTTTATCTTTTCAGTAGCAGTGATCCAAGGCTAGAATGCCAATTGAGGAGTGAGGAAAGAAGATACCCCATAGAAGCAATGTCCATTCCCCTTTGATGTGTTCCTGACTATATGCTAGCTGACTTAACCTACCCAGGGTACTCCTGATTCCTAGGTAATACATGTTGCTATTGTTAGTTTGGAAACACAAGAAATAAGGAACTAAGTATTAGAAGAACTGCCATACTACAGTGAATTGTATTATGATACACAGGTATGTTCCAGTAAAGTGAAATAGGACACTACTGCAGAGGCAACTTTGTTTAATGAAAATAGTTCTAGATTGAGAAAACTAGGTCAGAGTCCCAGCTGGGCCAGCTGCTGGGTGACCCTGCACCCTGGGTGACCCTGGATGAATCACTTACATTATATGTAGATTAGGAGCATTAATACATGCACTAGGTCCCTCACAAGCTTGTGGTTAAGAACAAACCTTTAGAGCTGCCATGAAGGTTAAATGAGTGCCTGGCACAAAGGAAGCGCTAAATAGGTGACAACTATTGCTATTGCTATTATTATTAAAATATGGAAAGGTACACTGCAAACTATAAAGCAAGAAAGATGTCATAGTTATTATTATCAGGGAGCAATTTTAGAAAAAGTCAAAGATGCTATTGCTGTTTTCCAAAGTGGTTAGCAGAGTTCTGAGAATCATAGAAATTTTGACTGTAAGATGCATTAAGCATAATTTCATTCAGATGTCTTTTTTTTTTTCAGATAGATAACCTAAATTCCAGTTGTGATCTGTCTGACATCACATGCTCAAGCTGGCCAGCATTCATTCCCAGCTGTCAGGTCTTATATGTGTTTTATCCCTCCTCAACCAGCCTGAGAAAGGGTGGGTGGGGGTAGTCAGAAAAAGAACAAATAGTATAATCGTATAATGACACTTAGCATGGGCTTCAGAATCAAACAGAAGCAGCATCTCATTCCAGTGCAGCCACTTAGTGGCTGCCGGGACTTTTAAAAAATAACTACTTTCTTGAGTTTCAAGTATATATTTGTAAAGAAGAGATAATAATATTTACCTTACAGAATAGCATGAAGTAGGAAATGTACTTAGCACACTTTTTTGGCATCTAGTAAGGGCTCAAAAGTTGGCCGACATAACAACGATGGTGGGTGAGGACAACAATTAGGGTGATGGAGAGGGTGATGAAGAGGATGATGGAGATGGTGATGGAGATGGTGATGGAGATGATGATGGAGAAGCTGATGGAGATGGTAATGGAGATGATGATGGAGAAGCTGATGGAGAGGGTGATGGTGAGGAGGATGGAAAGGGTGATGGAGAGAATGATGGAGAGGGTGATAGAGAGCGTGATGGTGAGGATGATGGAGAGGGAAATGATGATGGAGACAGTGATGGTAAGGATGATGGAGAGAATGATGAATAGGGTGATGGAGAGGGTGATGGTGAGGGTGATGATAACAACGGTGAGATAAACAGCTCAAAAAAGATTATGATGATGGTAAGGATAATAAAATTTGCTTGTGGATCTGTTCCTGGAAATTGCTTTGACATAAGCTAACCTGATGAAATGTATGTGCAGAAATGTAACATGAGTTACTTCATAGAAAATTTCTCTTGCATCCTGGCACCAGAGCTAATGGCTCAGAAGCTGTTCAACCTAACAAATTTGATAACAGCTGAGAAGGAAGTGATAGTAACTAAGATTTGGAGGTCAACACAGAGCTACAAGTTGCAACAAAATGACCTGTCCACTGGATGCAGAAGGAAAGAATGGAAAGATGTTTCAAAATGTAGCACTCTATTAATCAATAATAAATTTGGTCATTTACTTCCTGTCGGTGAACATCGCACCATGATTACTCTTTTCAGTGAAATATGCACACTACTGACTTACGGATTCAAAGAAGAGGGTGTAGACTTGCCTGTGTGCTGTCTTGTACACAAGCCCTGTGCAGCAGTGTTTAAAGATGTTTCTGGGATTTCAAGCACAGTATCACTGCTTGTAACCCCAGAAACATCTTTTCAAAAGTCTTAAATAATTAATAAATATAAATGGTTACTCTGCATCAATATCACCTATGTAGAGTGTTACATTTCAGAAAGAAGAAGAGAAAATAAAGATAGGAATGCAATGAATAAGCAATAGAGAGAAAAAAGGTGAGAGATAGAAGGGGATGGTGCATGAAATTCACTTGTAACACTCTAATGTTCTACATTTTACATAACTGAAATATTAATTTTAGCCCCTTAGCTATGACACTGAAAACATTTGCTCAATCAAGGCTAATGTCTAAATACAGTGCAAATTTATTACAACAGTGTTTGAAACAAATTGGAAGCTTCATCAAATCTTGAAAAGTTGGGCCAGGTGTGGTGGCTCGAGGCTATAATCCTAGTGCTTTGGGAGGCTAAGGCAGGAGGATTGCTTGAGCCCAGTAATTGGAGACCAGCCTGGGTAATATGGCACAATCTTGTCTCTAAAAAAAAAAATTCTTAAAAATGTTTTTAATCACAGAATGATACACCAACCTCATGACCAAATATCATGGTAAACTGACCACCAACTTCCCTGAAGACAAGAAAGGCTTAAAATAGAAGGTGATTAGCCTTCCAGAATTGTTATATCCATAAACAAGAAAAAAAGCCACAGTCAATCAGTCTAGGCCAGTGGTCCCCAACCTTTTAGCACTAAGGACCAGTTTCATGGAAGACAATTTTCCTATGGACTGGGCTGGGTTGGGGTGAGTGGTGATTTGGGGATGAAACGGTTCTGCTTTAGATCATCAGGCATTAGATTCTCATAAGGAGCATGTAATCTACATCCCTCACATGTGCAGTTCACAATATAGTTCATGCTCCTATGAGAATGAAATGCCACTGCTGATCTGACAGGAGGTGGAGCTCAGGTGGTAATGCTTGCTGGCTTATCACTCACCTCCTGCTATGCAGCCCAATTCCTGACAGGCCATGGACTGGTACCAGTCCACTACCCTGGTCTAGGCCACATGAAATGTGAAACTACATTTGCAAATTATCTTTTTACAAATTTCACTTATATAACATTATAAAACTTTTGATGACTTCGATTAACAATAACTTGGAAACAGAGACTATCCTTCCCTTCCCAATAGTTTAGTGGGGGTGGTGGCAAGCATGTATCTGCCGAGCTGACAGCAATCAGGATAATCACTTTGCCTGGCTGTTATAGCCTGGCTCTGCTCCTAACTCAGAATAAAACTAAATATGAAAAACTTCATTTTTTGTTTGTTTGTTTGATTTGTTTCCTTTTTTTTCACATGTTCTAAACATGGGGAACTTCAATTCAAGGTATCCACTAAGGAGACTGACTCACAACACCAGAGGAGGAGTGTATTAGTCCGTTTTCACACTGCTGACAAAGACATACCTGAGACTGGGTAATTTACACAGGAAAGAGGTTTAGTGGAGGACTCACAGTTCCGTGTGGCTGGGGAAGCCTCACAATCACGGCAGAAGGCAAGGAGAGCAAGTCACCTCTTACATGGATGGTGGCAGGCAAAGCGAGAGCTTGTGCAAGGAAACTCCCCCTTACAGCACCATCAAATCTCATGAGACTTAATCACTATCCCAAGAACAGCATGGGAAAGACTTGCTCCCATGATTCAATTACCTTCTACGGGGTCCCTCCCGCAACATGTGGGAATTTAAGATGAGATTTGGGTGGGGACACAGCCAAACCATATCATGGACTATTAAGAACCCTGGAAGCTATGCAAGTCCACACAGAGAGCTTGAGAGTACCCAAAGAACTCTGATCCTAAAGAAGTCCCACCAAACATCCTGTACAACCTGGGGCATGTCCCTTTCAGTTCTTAGCCTCAACCACAATAAGCAACAGGTAAGACAGGAGAGGACAGTAGCTAGGTATCTATGTTTTGCTGTCAGAGACCCTTGGGTTGATCATACTGCTCTGTCACTTAGTAGCTATTTATGACTAAACAAGTCATTTGAGTTCTCCAAAGCTCTGCCTTTCCCTTTCTAAAGAAAATATCAACTGCCCCACTGAAAGTTATAAAGATTAAATGAGGTTTTATATATGCAAAGCATTTAGCCTATACCTGTTGCATGTGAAGATGGGTAAAATGTTGCTTAATTTGCAGGGCTATAACAAGAATTAAATGAGTCAGAATATATGAAAATCACTTAGTGAAATGCCTGCCATATAGTACCTATTCAATAAATACTGGCTTGTTGCTATTATAGATTAAGCCTTGAGGTCCCTGTCAGCTCCAGGCCTTCTATTATTCTATAAACCCTATCTCTTGTAACTTAAATTTAATGCTAGTTTCCAAGCCCAGTACGTTTGCTACTACCCTGCTCAGAAATTGAAACAGAATATGCAACACCAGGGCAGAAGCCCCAGTGACAAGCCAAGTGGCAGCTATAGCCTCTTCCAGCATAGAGCCTGCCTGTGGTCCAAGGCTGATAGGCTGGTATCACCCACTGCTTACCATGGAGAATACCAGATACAGACATACACCCAACCTTAGCATTTATCTCAGGAGCCTGAGACAAAATCAAAGTCTAAGGTGCTTTGAGAAGGGGTAGTTTGATGTCAAACCCATGTCACTGCTGTAGTTGACATCACCCACACATCAATGTGTACAATTCATGCCGATTTCAATGTAAGCTTTCAGACTCATTATTTGCGGTGCAGGTGATTGTCATTCCTTGGACAGCTTCTCAGGGAAGTGGTTAACATTCATGAGCCATACCTGCAAAACACCTTGCATTTCTCAGAAACCAGTAATGTTTATATATCAATTCTAGCCACATGCAATTGCAACTGTGGCTGGGTACCAATGATAAAAACAACAGTTAATGTTTATTGAATGGTTCACCATGTGCTAGGGACTGTACTGAACACTTTGTAAACATAATCTCACTGAATCCCTACAACAACTCTAGGGATGGTCCTTAAAAGTAACCAGGCTTTGTGTGACATTCACAGAAGATCTCTTTTTTTGGCCAAGACATCAACAATTTGGGGGATGTGATGGTAAAAGGAAGAAAGATCAACTTACAGAATAAAAATAGTCTGCTATCCAGCAACAAGGTAGAAAGTTGTTTTTTTTTTAATAAGGAAATAAGTCTCAGAGAAGAAACAGCTTAAACTTTCTCCACCTCCAGACTTCAACTAACTTTCACATCTGAAAATTGGGCCTTATGGATAATCAGTACCCTATGGATAATCCCCTACATATCTCTGAATAGTTCCTTAAGCCACTGGCACTTCTGCATGTTGATCAAAGATTGACCAGTGCTGCTGTACAGAAGTGAGATCAGATTTTTCTGTTATGCTATGCACTTTTACAGATCAGAAAACTTTGGCAGTTAAGTTCACAAGGTCATGCAGCTGGTAAGCATAGAGAGGGAACACTTGAACCCATGTCTGGCTGGCTCCAGAGCCTTATCACTCTTATCCACTACATACACACTTTTTAATTTAACAAATGACAAGATACCAATACCAGCAAGGTGATAAAAGTATTCCTAACTTTAAATCACCAAATTTCTATTGATTTCTTTCTTTATGACCTTGAAGAGGAAAATGACAAAAGACAAAAAACCATTCGTGTATTTAACCACAATCAATTGCATGCCCACTACCTATCTAACATCCTGCTCATAACAGGACCATAAACATTAACAAATTGAGAGTCAGTTCCTGAGTAATTCAGTTTGGAGAAGGAAAGGACCCTCTAAAAGAGAAGTTACACAGAACAGAATAAGTGTGTTCTCAGAAATACTGTCAGGGTTACAAGAACACAGAGGGATCTAGCCTACCCTAGGGGCATGCCCAGGAATCTACGAAGAAAATAAAAGTACAGTTCAATTCTTACCATAAAAGAAAGAATCTCAAGAACCATTCCTTTTCAACTTACCCATCATTATGCACCAGAGAGAAAACCCTCAGCTATGACAACATGCTGGATAATATCCTGATTTACAGCGAAGAGCCAAGAATATGTTTTTCTCCACAAAGTAAATGACTCCAAGACAAATTGTTTCACGACATTAGATTTGAGAGGTCTGATAGTTCTATTCGTCTCCTAGCATAGGTCTCAGAGCAGCACAAACAAGCAGAAATAAAATAAAACATCGAGTCCTAGGTTATGAAAATGTTATTTTCATGGTTTATGTGAATCAGCCCAGGTAGGGCACACAATAAATTACTATTATTTTTGTTTTAATAAATGTGTTTACTAGCTAGGAGAAAGCAGCTTGATTCAATGTTTCATAGAGTACTCAATTTCAGTAAATTAAAGTTAATAATATTTCTCCATAAGCTATGATAACATATCATGGTGAATCACAAAGAAAATGCACCATATTCTTTGAAAATGTAGCATCAGGGGCCTCTAGCATCTTGCCAGTCTTTCGACTTGAAGAGACAGAGGTTAATGTACATTATTATCACAGTTCAGAGGTGGCAGCCTGGGGCGGGCAGGTGGCTGAAGTGTGGGTCAATCATTTCTTTGAGCCCTCCCTTGCTTTCGTGGTTGCAAAACTGGGCTGACTCTACAAGTATCTGGAAAGGCATCAAATGTAGAAAGTTAAGGGAGAATTTTAAACAGAGGTTAGAAATCATTACAAAGGCATACATTGTCACCAGACGAGTCTGCAGCTACTGCTGTGCATAAAATTGAGCCCTATGAAATAAAATGCCTTATCAATAAACTTCCAGTTATAAGTGAAGGCTAGACAATCATTTCCTCCCTTCTGTCTGTTGAAAAAATAAATAAATACAATTCATTATGGAACAACGTTTTCTTAACACTATTCAGTGGTTTAAAACTAGAGTGTTTAATGTTCTACTTTATATTGACGCCATAACATATTGCTGCAAACCAATGCAATACAGCGTAATGTGATTATCTCAGTAACTGTGATATAGTTCTCTGTGACTCCGCCGCAACTAATGTTATCTCATTTGTCCTACTTCTCCATGCTGGAGATTGGAAGCAGGTGACTTTCTCCCTTTGTGCCTGTGTGTCATGACTTTGTAACTCTTGCCCTCTTAATTAGTCCTTTCCTCTGTGGCAAGTGTCAGAAATCATAGGGCAGGCTATTCATGGCCTCCCTGCTCACTGTCTGAAGTCAAACTCACTCTGAATTATAGTCCCTTATATTTGGACACCATTTCTCCATTTACAAAATATTCTCATGACCATTATCTTATTTGGTTTACACAATAAGCCCATGATAGAGACAAGGCAGGGATTACTATTCCTAACAGATACATCAGGCAAACAAAGATTAGAAAAGCAGGCATGGTCACAGGTCCCTGCCAGGTCAAGAGCAAACTCAGGACTCCGAATGATAGTCCAGTTCTCTTTCCACAATATGTGGCTGGCCTCTCATTTCAAGGAGTATTTTCTCCTGGTACTCCCTATACACACTCTGCAAACTCAAGGCTGTAGGGACCAGATAGGTAATACCAACAAGTGAATCGTGTCAGTTCAAGACAATAGGGAATAACAGGGGACTATGGCAAAGTGGTGGATGTTTTGGGAACTCTGCCTAAAAACACATCAATTGAAAAAAACATTAAATGTTAAAAAACATGGGTCAAAATCATGCATACTTGAGAGGAGGACCTGGGGCTGGTGATTCCTGCATTGTACATGCATGTCAATGTATATCCAGGTAATAATAGAGCCTCTACACATAGAGGTACACCTGGGAACTCTACCCATACATGATTGAGAACTGAGTTCACAAGGGAAACTTGATTCCCGATTTAGAGAGCCTCACAGGCTACTAGGAAATGGTAGACATTCCTCTCCAAATATCACCTGCTCTGTGAAGCCTCTTGTCAGCTCCCCACTCCTGGTCAGAATAAGGTAGGCTTTCTTGTAGGTTCTCATGGTTCTTTGTGCGCATTGCAACGACAAAAAAAAAATGTGTTTGCAAGGCAAGATAAATTATTTGTGCATTTTACTCCAGAACACGGGCTTCCCTGCAACAGCACAGTGTCTGACCCTTTTTAGCACCAACAAATGATTGACAATGAGCTATAGAAGAATTCCATAAAGTCCAGGTACTTTGATAATAAGCAAACAACAAACAGAGCTAGTTGAGATGATACCATTTCTTATTGTAACCAGAGCAACCACATCCTGAGCACTCACTACTCTTTAGAAGTCAGCAAAGGCCAGTGGTTAAGGGTTCAAGATTTAGATGCAGAGCAACCTGCATGCAAATTATAGTACCACACTCTATGTGCTGTGTAATCTTGAGAAAAACTCTTCTAAAATGCTCTGAACCTCATTTTTCTCTTCTACAAGAGAGAGATCATAACATCTACCTCACAATGTCATTATAAGAGGCCAATATAAAAAGCTTAAGGGGTCCCTGACATTCAAAAGTTAATTCAAATATCAATGGAGGTCATCTAGGTGTTAGAAATATAGACCTAGCTTTTAATGTCATGGTGTTTTTATTCTAGTAAATAAGATAAATACTGATTAAATCATCACGAATAAATTATAACGTGCTAAGTGTTTTGTAGAAGACTATGGTCCTATGGGGGTGAGGGATCAGACCTGGCTGGGGAGTGAGAGGTCAGGAAAATGGGGAAGTAGCTAGAGGGGCAATGAAAGAGTAGAGTTCTAAAAGATCTAAAGGAAGAATAGGTATCAACCAACTAGGTACAGAATAAATGTCTCTGAGCAGAAAGACCAGACTGAGTAAGGAGGAGTCCCAAGGGAAAGGGGCTGGTGTGTCAAAACAAGGAACACGCAAGAAATTAGAGGAAAGGTAGATGGATGTCTTGAATGGTGAGATCTATGGGGAACATGACTCTGAGGTGGCTGAGTGGCAGCAGGAGCCACACCATGCAGAAACTTCTAGACCACGTTCTAAGAGCAATGGAAAGTCTTGGAAGAGTTCTAGCATGCGTAGATCAGATCATGTTTGCTTCTTAAATACATCACTCTAACAGCATGTCATATAGAGAATAAGGCAATGGGAAGTGATGAGAGACAGTTAAGTGAATATGACACTTGTCCAAATGAGACACAAACGGTCATTTTGGCTAAGATATTGGCAATGAGATGGAGGAAAGTGGGAAGATAGAGCTTAGTCAATATTATATAAATCATAACTCACTTTTTTATTATAGACATTGCTTCTATTATCTCATTTAATCATAAAATCCCAGTAGAAAAGGTTACTGGTCATGTTTAACATACAGAAAACAGTCTCAGAGAAGTCATGTGATTTGTCCCAGGTCACAAAGTTCACACAGTGGGCTACAGTTTGACTTCAAAGTACTTTGTACTATCTCAGCGTGCCTTTGAATGATCAGACTTCCCCATGAAATTAGTAATGCCTTTAAAAATGGCACCACATGAGTTAAAAATGTAACTACGAAAAAGAGCAGAACCTTGGTTCCTGTTTGAGCAAAAGAACGTGTTTTTCTTTTTTAAAAAACAAACAAACAACAACAACAAAAATCCTTGATATAAAATCTATGCCACAGGCTGAGTATGGTGGCTCTTACCTAAAATTCCAGCATTTTAGAAGGGACTGTTTGAACCCAGAAGTTTGAGACTAGCCTAGGCAACATGGCAAAACCGCATCTCTACCAAAAATGTAGAAAAATTAGCCTGGTGTGGTGGCACATGCCTATACTCCCAGCTACTGGGGAGGCTGAACTGAGAGGATCACCTGAGCCTAGGGACATCGAGGCTATAGTGAGCTGTGATTGCACTGCTGCACACCAACCTCAGTGACAGAGTGAAAGCCTGTCTCAAAAAAGAAAAATATGGATGCTACAAACACACACAATCATTTCAGAGTTAAAGTTCCATGGTAACTTTGAGACACAGGTCATCTGAATGCTACAGGTGTATCCATATCTATTGATAAGCTGTCAAACTCAAAAACGTAAAACCCCTGATAGCCAATACTTTTACCACTCATGCCCTAAAACTATGCTCCTTCATAGTCTCTTATCATCATACTTGAAAATGCATCCATTCATTACTCAATCGTGTGCACAGTCCACCAAAATATTTGGTAGTTCTATTTACACACATAGGTGTTAAGCAGATATAAAATAGTCAAAGAAGCACTTTTTGTTTAAAACAACAACAGAAATGGTAAATTCTATGCACAAAAGGGGTTAACTAGCAATTCCAGAGAGGAAGCATCATCTCATCGAAATTTTGTTACACCATCCCCCAAGACCACCCATCTTTCTTTTGCCCTAGGAGTCACCAATCCAAATGTTTGCAGAGGCCATTCAGAGAAAGTACATGAATACAACAGGTTGTGGGTGTGAGGGCTGTTACGAACTAGTAAATGGCAACTGGGATGAATTAAAACACACCTACACACGTACACTTGAGGACTCCCAAGTAACTTTGGCCAAGAGCCAAAATTAGCCCATAGAGCCCCTCAGTGTTTGCTACTCTACAGAGAAAGATCCCTAACTGTTCAAACATTATTAAGTGTAATGTACTTTTTAAAAATCTATTTTATGATATAAAGTATGGCATGTTTTAGAGATTTTTATTCTTCCGGGAAACTGCCATTTTAAGATGTTGTTCTATAAATATAGACTACAAAGAGGACCCTTAGAGAAATCTGGTTTTCATACACTAATTAAAAAGGACAAATACAGGTTATTTTTTTCTTCCCAAATTAAATGCATCCTTTCATGAATCTCTCCAGGGTGGTTCCCTTTGACTATCTATGAGATAAGGGGAAATTATATATGGAATATACAGGCTCTGGTCTCTGTTTAAACAAACCGTCTCCCCTATGGAAGGACAAGATGCAAAGGAATGAGTAATGCATTAACTTTCTGTACATTCCTAGAACAAGCCACCTACGCCAAAACTATTATTTATCTAAATTATGTAAAAATATCTTTTCTATTTGCAGCACATCTGTGCATTAATTTGGAAGGCATTTGATCACACAAACTTGTTACAAGTGCACAGATTCTAAAAGTAACAGTGAGGGTTTGCTTCATATCTTGTTTGATAGGCTTCTAGGACTCTTTGCTTTCCCAGGTAAACTAAACCTCTAAACTAAAAGTTGGTTTAAAAGTTGAAATTATTTTAGAGGCTTTAAATGAAAAGAAAGGATGTATTACTTTTCTCAGACAAATAACAAGAATGATTCATAAAGAAAGTGATGACAACTAGGTCATTACGGCTTCAACAAAAGCAAAGCACATTTGCTTGAAAACTTGATTTAAAATCAGCTGAATTTTAAATAAGGTTATGAGTCTTGCAGATTGATAAAATTCCATAATTGTGGAATATGTAAGTTTTGGTAAAGAGTCTGCCAAAATATTTATTGATAAATGAATGAATGAAACAGGATAAATGAATGAATGAAACAGGAAAAATGTGGGATAGATTACAGTAAGATTAGGATAGTAAATGTACACCAGGCTGACCCATGACAAAGAACTTCCATTCATGAATTATATAAAATTGAAAAGATTGAAGAATGAAGGAATCTCTCGCAGTCTGCCATAAGGCTCTGCCTGCTGCCTTCCCTTTTTTGGCTGCCCCCTTTAAATACATTTTAATCAAAAACTAGGAAAACATCTGAAGTCAGTCATGCTTGTCAAATATGTGCACATCACACGTTTAATACACTGAATGAAACTCTTGAGTTTCAAATATATGTAAACAGACAAGATGATAGGGCCAATAACAATAAATGCTTGACAAGGATAAACATGTGTTTCTGCTCTAAGTTCAAAACATAATCCACTGCATAATCATATGCTAGGGAAGTGATCTGACAGTTCTTCAGAAAACCTAAGAGTTATACCTTGATGCAAAGCTCCTCTTCCATTGCAAAGGAGTAAACAGCATGAAGGAAAGGGAGTAGCATGTGTTTTAGTATTTGATACAGCTCCAGGCCTTGATACTTGAAAGCAGTGTGGTCCCAGAATCTAATCTAAGTCTTAGTTCAACCCTCTATAAAATGTCAATAATAGTCACCTCTTAAGGAGTAATAAGGGCTAACATTAAATGTAATAATAATATTAACAATAATGACAGTAACATCTATCACTTATTTGAATCATTAATTGCTCAATATTATGTAAGTACTCCGCATGTGTTATTATGTCTACTTGCATCCTAAAACAGTGTTTGCCCCATAGTAGATTTCTAATAAACCATAGTTCTCATTATTAACTCCTAGCATTATCTGGGAAAATCATTCACAAATGTTTGATTAAAAACATCCCCATAGCTCCTTACTCTCCTATTACTGCGCCAGAGCCTTTTGCCATTGTGAGGACCAGTTTGATCACAAGTCATCCCTATGATTCACAGATCTTTTAAAACAGGACTTTTCTTTAGAACTACTATTTCTTTTCTCTATTCATTCATGAGGTCTCAGGAAGGATAGCACATCTTTCTCAATGGTCACATGTGCCTCTTGATCTTCAACAGCTTGGGCCACGATGGAGAATGACTTTCAGTCTCTCTGTGATTTCCTCCAAATGAATTTAGTACACGTGAAGTAGACTCCATGTTGTATCACAGCATTCCAAACAGAGCCTCAAAATGTGTTGAAAATCTATTTCCCTGTTTTGGAGCAAGGTTGTAATATAAATCAAAACTCTGACCCCACCCCAGAGTTACTGAGTGAGAACTCTGGGAGTGGGGCTCAGCACTTTGTGTTTTAAAAAGATTTCCAGGTGATTCTGATGTGTGCCAAAATTCGAGAACCATATGCCCCAGTTATGTCCAGGGTAATAGTCAGATTAGGTAGAATAAGGAACAAGATCACTGAAGGAGAGTTCAAGAAACTGATCAGGATATTAGGTAAATCATCTATATAGAGATTTCAGTCATCAAGAAATGCAGTCAGAGTAGTTTTAAGGAAAGAGAGAGAGTCAGTCAGAAGCAAAAATCTTTAAGAATTTAGAAGGCTGCATGACCTAGGAGTTTGTAGATGACTATAACAAGAAGGGTAGTTGGTAACATAGTCTAGTGGTTTGAACTTCAAACCAAACAGTACAAGGGAAGGTCTTGTGGCAAGAAGAAACCAAAAAAATGAAAGAAGAAAAAAAAAACAAAGGTGAGAAGCCCTGGTCAGAGATGAAAAGTAGTGTAAGATAAGATGGAGAGGTACAGAAAGGATTTGATTCTTACTCTAAGGCTAATTGAACACAGCAGAATAATTTTAAGGTGGTCAAAAGTGACAGGTTCAGATTTGCCTTTTCAGAAATGTTTTTCTGGCAACAGTGTGCTGATAGAGATAAATGGTCAGGCTATTAAACTGTCCAGGGATTTAGGACCCTGGTTGATTAGAAGAGATAAGGTGAAATCTTAAGAAATGTCAGGGATACTCTCAGGTTTCTGTTTGCACAACTGGTGCCATTTGGCTAACACAGGTAAGTGGGAGGAGCACCAGGAGCTAGGAAAAGAACTCTAAGACTTCCCATAAGTATTATCTTATCATAATCTTGTTGCATAGAATATGATAAGCACTAACACAGCTATGGCTACCTAATGTTGACAGAGGACTGTGGAGCCAAGATTTTGAGGTTCAAATCCTAGCTCTACCACTTTGTAGCTGGCAACTCTTGAGCAAGTTAGTTCACCATCTCATCTTCAAAGTAGAAATAATAAGACTTACTTCACAGTGAAAATAAAAGGCCCCTATCCTCCTAAAACAAGACTGATTGTTCTGCAGCTATCATCACAAGATGATAAAACCAAGAAACTGGTTTTAAACCTATACAAATTGATCAATGACAGCTTTGTATGAGTACACAAGTTTCCAAAAGCCAGCTAATCGGTGACAGTCCTCCTTCTGAAAGTCAATCAATTCCAGAAACCTCACTTCCACAGTTAAAGGGCAACTAGATTCCTAAACCCTCTGCTTCTGAAAGTCAAGCCATCCCTGAACCCTACTTACTATGTTCTATTCCTATTCTGTCCTCTTGGCCTCCCATTCCATTAACCACTGTCACATACCACCTTACATTTTTTTTACATTTCTTTCCTTTTAAATTTATCTCAGAGTATGTTGTGTTATCTTATATATAAAAACCAGAAAAGTAGTGCTGTTTTTATCAAAATTCAAAATGTTATCGTAACATAAATAATACCATCCTGTTAGAGTAGGCAGCTAGCCAAACATGAGCAGGAAGGGGAGCCCCTGGAGGAGGAAACTCCGGAAAATCTCACACCCCAGAGAGCACCTGAAAAATGCATGCTGGATATGAGCAGAGAGGACGGAAAAATGCCTGTGCAGAAAGGAATGCCCCCAGACACCCTTAAGACACCCAGTAATTGCTGACTCTACAGTTAACCTGTCAGAATGTGGCTAGCTTCATCCTGATAAAATGGGAAGAAGGGCAAAGAGGAAATTCCTAACAGATACGCAGGAACAATAAATACAGATTTAACTGCTATATGACATTCCTGGGGTGGTGATAATGAGCATTGCCTCCATTAGGGAGGATTCCTATTGATCACTGGGCCCACATATACACATCATCAAGGGGCAGGAGTGAAGAGTCCTAACAACAGGGGCGGAAACTAGGTGGGGACATGGCAGAGACTTAAGACAGATGCTAGAAACTAGACAAAGGTAGAGACTTCAGACAGACACAGGAACTTAAAGAGTCTGACATCATAAAAACCTGCAACAGAGAACTCTTGAGGCTATTGGCTAATTCTCTTTCGAGCAGCCTGCTCTGCCTTGTCTTTCAGAGTGTACTGTCTTTTTAAATAAACTCTACGACTACTTAACCCTGGCTGCTACTGTCAGTCCCCTCCTCTCCTGGAGTGTACTTTCTTTTTTTTTTTTTTTTTTTTTTTTTTGAGACAGGGTCTTGCTCTGTCACCCAGGCTGGAGTGCACTCTTATTTCCTTAATAAACGTTTTGCTTGTATTACAATTGGTCTCTTGGCTGAATTCCATCCTCCAAGAAGACTAAGATCCAAGGATACTCATACTTCCCAGTAACAATACCATAATTTACTTAATATCCATCATTTTTATCCTGATATTTGAGGTTTGTTTCATTTTAAGGTGGTGTTTGCATACACGGAGGGATGGAGATTTTCCATACTTGCTCCAAGCCTAGCGGTGCATTGAAACCTAGGTTTAACTATCTAGGTGTTATTTAGCATACAAGCCCATTGAGGTAAACTGTCAAGTGAAAACACAGAATATTTGTTTTTTAATTTATTGTTGTAAGATTTTAGGTGATACAATCAGGGTCATATAAAACTTTTCACTATTCTCTGATGACATGTTAGAAGCTTCACCCAAATATATTGCTCTTAGCTTACATTATTGCAGTATAATGGGAAATATATATTTGATCTCTGTCCTATTTCCTGAGACAGAGATCCTAAAATCCTTGTAGACTGAGGGGCTAGAAAAATCTCTTGTTGTAATATTAGTCTTTGAACTTGGTTCCTGATACAGAGCTTTTAAGACTTTTGTAACTTCTGGTGATAGAAACATTTTTGTTCTAATGAGACAACCTTTATTGTGCTCCTGGATAGCCTCAGCATTGGGGCTAGTTACCAGAGAAGTCAACTATGTGATTGACGGGTTGAAACTTTATAATCACATGAAAAGGAGATGAGAGGTGCTGAGTTGATCACCGATGACCAATGATGTAAACAATCATGACTACCTAATAAAGTTTCCAGAAAATTTCAAAAGAACTAGGTTCAGAGAGCTTCAGGATTGCTGAACACATGAAGGTTCCTGGAGGATGGCACACCTAGAGGGGGCTGGAAGCTCTGTGCCCCCCACCATATCTTGCACTAGGCATCTCTTCCATCCGGCCACTCATCTGTATCTTTTGTAATATCCTTTGTAATAAACCAGCAAACATCAGTGTTTCCTGAGTTCTGTAAGCCTCTTTAGCAAACTAATGAAATCAAAGGAGAGCATCATAGAACCACAATTTATAGCTGGTTGGTGAGAAGCACAAGTGACAATCTGAAGCTTATGATTGTCACCTGAAGTAGCAGCAGGCCTGTGGGACTGAGCCCTTAACTTGTGAGATCTGACACTACCAGGTAAATAGTGAGAACTGAATTATAGGACACCTATCTGGTATATGATAGAGAATAGCTTGCTTAGTGTGAGGTGGGTCAGGGGAACCACAGACATTTTGGTGACTGAAGATAAAGTGATCTATGTTGAGGCTTGTCATGTCTGAATTGCAGAAGGAAAAACGTTTGCTTTTTCCTATCTCAACATTGATAGTCACTTCCTTCCTTGAATACTCATGGATTCACTGTCTCTATCATCCAGTATAAGTCTTAATCACATTTAATAGTTTATCAATCTCAGTCTTCCCTGGGTAAGTATTTACTGCTTCTAGATTCCCCAAGGACAGAAAGCATTGTCTTTACATGTCTTCTATTCTTCCAGGAACCCAAGGACAAAAGGTCCTTGATCAAAAATGATTATTGGTAATTTCACTGTATGGAAAAAAGTGCATACAATTGAATTAAAAATAGAATTTTTGACAACAATCAATGAACGTGAAGAGTAATTACAGGCCTTCTCTTTTTCCAAAGTAATGTACCTATCTATCATAAGTAAAATCAACAATGTGAATTATAAACACCTAACACCCTTTTTAAAACTCTAAGCCTTTTCTGTAAAACTTCCTGAGTGAAGTGGGAGGGAAAACGTTATCATCACTGACTTTGTAAACCAAAAACAAACTTCTAAGCCCCCTAACTGACTGAATGGACTCCTCCTCTCAGCCAAGGGCATTCCAAAGTAAACCTGAAAAACTACTTCCTGTGGCCGGGCATGGTGGCTCATACCTGTAATTCCAGCGCTTTGGGAGGCCAAGACAGGTTGATTGCCTGATCCCAGGAATTGAAGACCAGCCTGGGAAGATGGCAAAACCCTGTCTCTACTAAAAATATAAAAAATTAGATGGGCATGCTCGCACACATCTGTCTCAGCTACTGGGGAGGCTGAGGTATGAGAATTGCTCATCATGCATCTCAGCTCACTGCAACCTCCAGGAGGTAGAGGTTGCAGTGAGTTGAGATCGCACCGCTGTACTCCAGCCTGGGTGACAGAGCAAGACTCGGTCTCCAGGCCATGATAGGAAAGTAGGGTTGGGGTTCAGACATGACTCATTATAACCTCCTCCCTTTGGACTGCAGGCACAACTGACCAGTATTAACATTGAAACAGAGACCTTAAAGTGACCAAACAGACTCTTTCTAGAAATAAGATACCAAATTCCAACCTGACTATAGTTAGCACCACAGGACAGATAGTAGGCCCTGAAAGAAAAAGAAGTGTTTTACCCAAATACATATTTATTTGAAATGTTTGGAAATGGCCCCACAAAAGTGTCTCTTGCAGGGAAAATCTACATTCTATAGAGAATCTCCTTTCTTTTCCAGATCTTTTCCTAATCCAAAAGAGATTTAACTTAGACTGTGGCATCTTTTAGGGTCTGATGAGAGACATTTGCCATTCATTTTCTCTGAAGCCTGCTACCTGGAGACCTCATCTAAATAATAAGAAACTTGTCTTCTACGACCCCCCTTAATTGTCAACATTTCTTTCTGCTGACCTCAACTCTTCAGACAGAGACAAACCCTTTCAACCAAAAGCCAATCAGGAAATCTTCAAATCCACCTGTGACTTAGAAGCCCCACTTCAAGATGTCTCACCTTTCCAGGCTAAACCAATGTACACCAAACACGTATTGATTTATGACTCTGCCTGTGACTTCTGTTTCACTAAAATATATATATCAAGCTATAACCCAACCACTTTGGGCACATGTTCTCCGGACCTTCTGGGGCTGTGTCATGAGTCATTTGGCTAAGAATAAATCCCTTCAAATATTTCACAGATTTGACTCTTTTTCATTGACACCTTGAAGGAAAACAAAACTCTTAATTTTGCATATAATAAATTACACTTGTTTCTGGATACTTTTCTCTACCACATTCCAAAACAAGAGACAGAAACCAGGGATATATTTTTCACTTCAGGTTTCAAAACCAAAACAGACCTAACAATACAAGCACAATCCCTCAGTGAATAAAATTACAAAGAGTATAGCTGCTCAAGACCAATTTGTAATCAGAGCGTCAAGCCATACTGTACGAAAATGTCAGTTCTGGCACAGCCTTGATGAGCTAAGATTGAGTGCATGGGCCAGTTTCTCATATTATCCTGACTGCCCTCTTTTAAAGCTGGCTGGCCCAAATTGAGTATAGAAAGGATTTCAGTCTGAGTGATTTTTGCATCTGAAAAAGAACCACCCAGACTGATAATGCTTTTCATTGCTATTTTTTTTCTTAACAGAAATAAATGCACGGAAAACATTTAATATAAATATTTTCTCAACATCAAGTAGTCCTAGATGTGTTTCTACAACACTTTTCACTATAATGTATAAAAATAAGAAACTTGCTAGGAATTAAGAGATGCTTTTGTTGCTAAAAATAGGCAGGGCATGGTGGCTTCTGCCTGTAGTCCCAGCTACTCAGGAGACTGAGGCAGGAGGATCACCTGAGATCAGGAGGTTGAGGTTATAGTGAGCCATGATTGTGCCACTGCACTGAGTGACAGACCAAGACCCTGTCTCTAAAATAAATAAATAAACGTGAATGCACTTCAAACATTTGGATACATTTTCTCTTCATTTCTGTCTCTGAGCTAGTGGAGGTTAACACTGGGGAAGTTACAGCAGAAGCTTCTCTAAGGTAGGGCAAGGAGTCAGAATTGTCTAGTAGTAATTCTCTTTGCTATAATTTCATTCTTCTACTTCCCTCAAAATAAATGGTATTAAAATGATAAAAACCTCTAAGTTTAAATATAAACTCAAACCTCCTTCCTACTTCAGATGATATGGAAATTCCCAGCAAGTTTTAAAACTTGCTCCCTTAACAAATTTGACTGAGTTTTCCACCCACTAGTCAGGATGGAGCCGCCTCAGTCTCTGCCATCATTTTTACACTAGCCAAACTAGTACATTCACTTCCTCATTCATGACTTTATTCAAGTGTAGGTTCCTTCATTGAATAAATAGTTACTGAGTATATTTTTTCAAACTCACCAGGATTATAGGTAAGAGTTTCACTAAAATATCCTAAGTTCTGTAATGGAAAGTGTATTTTCTTATAATTTAGCAACAGCCATAAAGCCTACTTTAAGACTTCTACAGAACCCTAGCTGAGGCAAGTTAAATAGAATATTTCATTTTTATTACATGGCTATACATTAGCCTAAAAGCAGCTCTCTCCTAGGAATCAACAGCTCTCCTCCACTACCCACCCACTCACTGTATTTCTCTGCTTTCAGCCCCACTGGCTTCCTCGCTGGTTCTCAAATGTGAAACTCACAGTCCCACATCACAGCCTTTGTACTTGCTTTTCCTGCTGCATGGAATGATCTTTTAGCACATACCTGCTGGACAGCATCCAGCTTTGGTTGCAATTACACACAATTATTTATCACTCTCAACCTGTTCTGGGTAAATAAGTGCTGTCTCCAAATTCTTCAAGGGCAGGAACCATTATCTTTACTTGTCTTCTCTCTTCCCAGATCCGAAAGTGAAAATATTCTCAACAAATAATTGTTGGTGATTTCATGGTGTGAAAAACAGCTCATACAATATTAACAACTGAATTCTTGAAAATATGCACAAATGAGGTACAATCTGACTCTTAATTTAGTGACGCTTTCCCTGGTCCTATGTTTCCTAAAATTTTTCTGTCTGTCTGTCTCTGTCTCTGTCTCTGTCTCTGTCTCTCTCTCTCTCTCTCTCTCTCTCTCTCTGAGGCAGACCAGCTCCAGAATCTGGCTTCTTAATCATTACACTTTACCACAGTTGAATAAATCCCAGTACATTTATATAATGGCAATTATGCAGGTCAGAAAAATAATGAGGCAGTCCAATAGAAGCATACGTGAACAATCCCCAAGATGTGCCATTTACATAGAAAAAAACGAGGTACATTATATGCTGTCACTTGAGTGAAAGAGGAAAAGCATGCTTTTTGTCTGCTTACATCTTTGGGAGGATGCAGAAGACACTGGAAACATGGTTGTACCAGGAAAAGGGGAATTAAGGACTTGGGATCAGGGATGAGAGAACATTTACTTTTTACCATTTTGTATTGTTTGGCTTTTTACCATGTACATGTAGTGTTAAATAAATTAAAAATCACCGTCTCAAAAATTCTGCCCCCAGCTCAAGTAGTCATCATAGTTTCCAGAAAGGGTTCTTCATATATTGGGTATGGCAAACTGGGCTCTAAATTCAGTCCTTGTGTTAATGCCTTTAAACATGAGAGTAATATCCTCTGGGTTGTGGAAGGAGAAGTAGCCCAGAGAGAGACAGATACAGGGATTAAGGGCACACAAGTTGGCCTCAATGCTTCTTCCCTCCTCCAGGATCTGTTCTCTAATTATTCAATCAAAAAAGTCTGCAAGGTTCACAGAAAAACCACAGGATCTCCACCATCCCTTTACACCGCAAGTCCCCACCACCAAACCCATATATCGTAAATTAACCTGTCACTTAAATCTCACTAAAAGATACTACATGAGGGGAATGGAGGTCAAAGTCGAAGGGCAGATATCAGCGGTCAATGGCAACAGTCTGCTGACAGACTAAAGCTCAGGCATTACCCAGAGGCCAAAGTCAAGGGTGCTTTCACTCGCAGGCATGAGTGGGTGTCATCAGCCTGGGGTCTACACTGGCTCTGCCACTAGCCTATCATGGGATCTTGAACCAGAAAAAAATAGCTCTAACTCCCAATCCTTACTTTCTGCACACATAAAGTCTATAGTGTCAGACTAGGAAATGTTTTTCACAATGTGCTTTTCAACCCATTAATGTCATGAAATCAATTCTGTGGACTGTAGCATGATTTCTTTTTAACGAATGGGAATCGAATGGAAATTATCAGACTATACTGCCTATAGCAAGAGTAATTATGATTTTCCAGAACTTTTATTTCAATGTTACAGGTGAATATGTTGTATCTCCACATGTAAATGTGCACAGTAAATAATAAGATAAAGCAGAACAGAGGATATCAGTAAATTACCCACAGTAAGGGTAAGTGTTATCGTTTTTAAACTTTTGTGTCAGTTGTGTGTGGGGTATATACTAGATAATGACATAAAATACTTTAATGTATTTCTGTTAACGTACCTCATAGTTGCTTTTGCAAGCCATGGAAGAAGATGTTCTCTAAGCTCTTTTCAAGCTCGTTGTTTTATAAGTCAACTGAAGACAGTATTACCTAGTAAAGTCTGAAAATAAGAAAGTCTGGATTCAAAGCCCTGTGCTGCCATTTAGAGCACTGAGGATCAGGTACAAGTTAACCTGCCTAAGCCTCAGCTTGTTGTGCATTCTCTAAAGATCCCACTTAGAGGAGTGAATGTTTAGGAATAGGAAAAAGGAAAGAGATCTCACTTTTCTTCCTGCCCGTCTACATTGCTTTCACGTATTTTCCTGATCCAACTATCACCTCTTTTCTATTCTGGTTAATCCCGCCATTGCTATTTTTGTCATCTCTGTGGTGATTTCTTAATTCCTTTACCCATAATCACAACATCGAGCTACTGGAAATATGAGATGAGAAAAATACATGTACATAACTTAGAACCATGTTGGCACAGAGTAGATACTCAATAAATGGCAACAGTAACAGTAGCAAAAGGAGAAGGAGGTGGTGGTAGTGGTGGTGGCAGCAGTGAGAGTAACATTTATCTTCAATGCCCATTAAAAGGTGAGAAGAAAGGGTGAGATGTTCGGTCTATGTATCAACAATATCCTACTCAGGAAATTTCGCATTTCAATAAAGGACCATAGAAAAGATTAAATTATTTGAAGGCCCAAAGAATTGGCATGCAATGGAGGGATTTTAGGAACCTATGAGGTAAGAAAGGGAGCAATCTGTTATGGCAGTAGAGAAATAAAGAGAGGTACCTCTGCCTTGCACCTGACCCTTAGATACCAAACCAGAAAATAACACCAATAATCTCAGCCTGATTATGGTAGAAGGGCAAAGTGAATCATTATCTGTGCCTTCTTTCCTTGAGTAAGCAGAGTCTTGTTAGCATGGGTTGATTTGGCAAGCTTTTTGGGATGCAGGGAAGATGCAAAGTTGAGATATTTCTTCTGCCTTGTCAGCCCTGATTACAATGTTTTCAAAGGATCATACACAATATATCGCACCGATGATCTGTGCCTTACTGTCTCCATAATATTAACACCGTGTGATAACGATCTGTGTGTTATCAAAGTCAAAGTACACTGCATATGTTTCTGTGTCCAAGGATGTAGTTAGGTTGATCCATTTAGTCATACTCCAAAGCATCCCAAAGCATCCCAGAGGTAGAGAGAAAGATTCCAAGGTGACTGCTTCACCATCTAAAAAAAGGGTTAGGAAGAAAGGGGAGCATCATCTGATCATGACTTTGCCAATGACCCTGTGCCAGGGGATTGGCAACAAACATCCATACATCTCTATTCTTGAAATATTACATACAAGAACATCAAAGGGGGATCCTATTCCAGACACATTTTCCTGTTTGAAAACTAGACTGTGAATCTCAGAAGCCCATAAGGCCTTATGGGTTAGGACCTGCCAAGATGCTCTCCAACAAACACCCTTGACTATAGGAGTTTGCCCCATCAGCAATTAATCTCAGGCCTGCTTCACTCCTTTTCAACAAGAGCTTCACCTGGGGATTGTGCAGTTGCAGGCTGTGTATCTGACTATGCAGAAGGCTTGCAAGCAAGCCTTCAAAGCAAACAAGTAGCTCACCAGGCATGTGTTAATCACCCTCAGCAGGGCATTAAGAGTCCTGGGCCAGCAGCCAGAAACCACTGGCACTCACATCAGCCGTGGCACTACCTTGCTGGATGACCTCAGATAAGGGACATCTTGGTGGGTGTCCTTTCCCCCTCTGAGCCTCAGTTTCCTCATATCTTCTTCAAATTGATTGGACTAGATTATCTCTAACCTTGGTTCTCACTCCAGAAAGCCTATTAATTTTTAAAACTTTTGGGCTGAGAAACAAATGTGTCTTTCTGAGCAATCAATTAAATGTACAGATAAAATCACATTAACTTATAAATCAGAATGTACCTTCTAATTATATCTTAAGCAACATCACAGTGAAACTTGCCCAAAGCTTACATAGTTAATCAACAACTACTGACACCATTACACTCCTATGTGAAGAACTGGTACCTCTAAGGACACATGAGACCTCATGGCTTTCAAGTCCTAGGCTTGGATGTTTTTCTTTTAGCATTTAAGGACAATGGCCACTTTTTTCTGAACCACATAGAATTAGCTCAAAGTTTCCATTAGTCATTCAAAAATGTTTTCTTTTCAAATTTTTATTGTATTTTAGGTTTTGGGGTACATGTGAAGAACATGTAAGATTGTTGCATAGGTGCACACGTGGCAGTGTGATTTGCTGCTTTCCTCCCCTTCACCTATATCAGGCATTTCTTCCCATGCTATCTCTCCCCACCTTCCCACCTCCCCCTATCCCTCCCCTATTTCCCCCATAACAGACCCCTGTGTGTAGTGCTCCCCTCCCTATGTCCATGTGTTCTTATTGTTCATCGCCCGCCTATGAGTGAGAACATGCGGTGTTTGATTTTGTGTTCTTGTGTCAGTTTGCTGAGAATGATGGTTTCCAGGTTCATCCATGTCCCTACGAAGGACACAAATTCATTGTTTTTGATGGCTGCATAATA
>CAUYLG010016600.1:0-16637 GCA_963573385.1 Cacajao melanocephalus | reverse complement strand
GAAATTCTCACTATTTACTTAAAAAAATAATTTTTATTTTTTTTTTTTAATTGGTTTTAATTTTTTGTGACAAATAATTTTAAATACTTTAAAAAAAAAAAAAAAAAAAAAAAAAAAAAACCTTATCCTCCATTAAACTAGGCCTCAGTGCTTACTTCATCCCAGAGATTCATCTTTAACACAAATGTGAAAACACATTTCTTTACAAATATAAATAATATAGTTCAACCTTTTCAGGAGATTTATGGGGACTTCCTACTTCTCATTTATTACAGCCTCCTTAATTTGTCCTTAGGCCTTTAAAATGTTTCAAGAATGTTTCCCCATTCACTTTTGTGAGAAAATCTCTAGTTCCTCAATAGGGACTAGTTGGACATAGTTTCAGCTTTCTGGTTCTGAGGTATGGATTTTCTCTCTCTTCCTATTTCCCACAGTACAGGCATTCTAAACTTTAAGGAGACAGTATGCTAAAATTCAAATTAAAAAAAAAAAAGAAAAATCAAAAGCAAATCCACATGAAGCTTGGTAGTACATGGATACCTCACTTTGTACCAAAAATGTGTTTCTAATGAACTGAACATATAAATTCCATATTTGTAGAAACAAATCTTACATGTACAATGTTAGTTTGGCATTGTAAAAGATTGCCATGTGGAATTCTTCTATAATACACGTAAGCACTCCTACTTCTCTGGTTTATAGATCGGATAAGGGAATAGTTGGGCACACGCTATACTCTGTATTCCCATATAAAGTTTTTAATTTCAAAGACTGACCCCTTTGTTAGACCCTGATTTCTCAACCTGATCTTCCATAGTCTCTTGTGGTTTCTTCCTACTTCATTAGTCTAATGACTCAGGTGAACTTTCCTGACCCCTGATCTCTGCCTGGCTGTCATATGTTATACTATATCAAAATATAATTGTATATTTGTACATTTATAAGTGAGATATAGCAGGAATTCGTATAGGAGCCCTACACACATATGTATATTTCTATCAAAGTTTTACGGTATTCAAGACCAGCAAGCACAATGCACATTGTAAAAGTTTTATTTTTTTCTATACATTGCTACTTATTTTAAATATTGTTGTTTTGCTTCTTAACCTTTTACATGATATACTAACTCTATCCATTACTGAAGCAAAACCACTTCTGAAGTGAAACGACATCTATCTAACCATGTTAAAAATACTAGTGGTTTTATTTACAAGAGAAAGAAGACGCTCTTTGCACTGAAAGAGCTTAAACCATCTTCAATATTGGCAGGGATAATGGTTCTTTTGATTTGAAAAGGGTATGCACTAGTAATCTCATTTTAGCCTTTGATTTTCTTCCTTACTACTGTATCCTTTGGCTTCATTTGCCTCTTTATGGGAAAGAATGCATCTGAGACTTTCCTTGCTTCTACTCTTACCATGATACGTAGACTAGTTTATGGAAAAATACATTGGCTGCCTGCTGTGGAATTTAAATTCCCCACTTACCTGCTGCATTTGTGTGCTGCAACTGAAAGGCAAATAGATGCATGTAGGACCATTTTTGTCAGTGAAAGTTTCTGGACACATGCATTACCAAGCACACATATCATTAAATACGAGTTTAATATCTGGAAGCAAAAATGATAGTACATCAACTTTGTCCACAGAGGAGAAAAGGGGTCACTCTTTATGAGAACTAAATGGAAGCGTTTCCTTCCTTATCAATCAAAGAAATTAAGAGATGAGAATTGGTATTTTATACCATCTGGTTCCTCCTCCAGGGACCATTAGACAATTGGTCCTTGCATTATTATATTCTTAGTGCTGGTTATTATTGTTATATGTTTCCATAGCTTTGCAGTAACTTCAAATGCTTCTGGGACCACAGTTCCTCCACCTCTCTTGACCAGGGAAGTGTAGGCTGTATTTCCTTTCAAATAAGATGTCTGCCTTTCTTTTCAATGTTTAGTAAGCCTTACTCCAGCAAATGATGTGAAGTTACTGGGATTCAGCTTTTTCAAAATAATCTGTGTCTACTTGGTTCTCCTTAACTTTTTTCTTATTTTGTTTTCCTGTTCTGAGTGATCTTAAACAATTTTAGGAATTTATTATCATGTAACAATTTAACATCATGAACATCTTGAAATTGGACCTCTAAGACCAACTATATTCTTTACAAAGGATAGAAATGGGAAGGGAAGGATAATTGCCTCAATATCTCTTCCTTCCCTCCCTTCTTCCTTCTCTTTTTCCTCCCTCCGCCCCCCAATGCATGTAATACATGCACAAAGTATTGTGGCCTTTACCCAACCAGTCTTCAAATGCCTCAACCAGATCATCACAGTGCCATCTGGACGACAGGCGAGGGGGAAATAGGGAAGGGGGTGGAAGGACGAAGTGAGGTTTGGGAGATGAGAAATAGATATGTTAAGGAAGCAGCAAATTACAGAATTGCCAAGCCATAAGGGATTATAGAGAACTTTTTCTTAGTTACACAGTGAGGAAAGTGAGGCTCATAGAGTTAATACCTAAGGCAGCTGACCTCTCTAGAGTCCAGTGTTTTGTTTCCTATACCAGGCTGAAGGCAAAGATTATGGGGGTTAACAGTACTGGGTCAAAATTCTGGAAATTCTTTCTTCCCATTAATTAATTCAGTTTATCAACATATATTTATTGACCAACTATGATGTACAGACACTGTGCTAAGTGCCAAGGACACCAAATGGTCCCTGACCACAAGAAGCTTGTAGTTTATTCACTATAGTGGGAAATAGAGAAGCAGAGAAATAGAGAATCACATACAGAAAGATAATGTGATTACACATGTAGGATACTATCAGAGCATATATGAGGCACCTCCTAATCCTCTTTTGGTGGCTAGAGATAGCTTTCTGGCAGAAGTTTCCCAGGCCAAAGTGGTACAGGTATTCCAGGCTAATGTGATGTTAAAGTATATGTAAATCTTTGAGGCAAGAACTGAAAATAGTTTTGTATGACTAGAGAGTATAAAGTAGTCAAGGATTGGGCCAGAGTAAGGGTGAGGTTAAAGGGGTTGTTGAGCTATAGAATATGGATGAGACTGTAGAGATATGCAGGAACCAAGTCATAAAGGACCTTTTTTTTACCTTGCCAGGAAGTTTGAAGTTCTGCAGTCTAAGAACAATAAAGAAGTCACCGAAAAGTTTTTAGGTCAGGGAGTGAGTGACATGATCATATTTGTCTTTTACAAGGATTACTCTGCAACCAATTGAGAGTTGGTTGGAGGCAGGAAGACATGTGAGAAAGTTGTTGGAATAATCTTCCTGGACTGAGATGATTATATTTGGTATTGAGAGAAGGTTCGCATGTGAGATAGGACGTAGAGTCCATAGGGCTCTGTTACTGGATATGGAGAATGGTTGAGAGAGGGAAGAATATGGATAACTCCCAGGTTTCTGGCTTGGGCAGCTAGGTGGGTGTGGGCCATTTACTGACTTAAAGATCAGGATTGTTGAGTAAATGTATTAATGGGATGCCCACACTGAGAACAATCTGGATTGGAAATATAGATTTGAAAGTTATCAGCCTATGTAGAGATATGATTTGAAGTTGTGGGGCCACCTAGAGCTAATCTGAGGATTAGACTTTATTTTGCCTAAAACTCCTTTAGAAATCTCAAAACTATAGACCCTCTCCCTATAAAATTTACATACACTATTCTGCATACAATTTTAGGAAGGTCCACAGATCTCTTAAAGTGTATCCATGAACCCACATGATGTACAGTTTAAGATTCCTGATTTTAGAGTAAGAATAAATGAGGCATAAAGATGGAACACTAGAAAACACTGGCATTTAAGAAATGGGTAAAAGAGATGTTCATGAAACAAACTGAGAAAGATAAACCCAAGAGTTAGGGGATATCACAGAAGGCAAGGCAAGAGAGTTTCAATAAAGCAGGAATAATCAGCAGATTTTATTGCTGCAAAGAGAAAGAGTAAGATAAGGACTGAAAAGTGATCATTGGCTTTAGCAACAAAGAATGTCAATGACCTTTGGAAGGGTTGTTGTGGTAAAATATTGTGGAAAGAATTCAGAATGCAGTGATTAAGGAGTGGGTGAGAGGAGAGGAGTGGAACAATAAGTTCAGGCCACATGCTTTCAAGGGGGTAGAGTAGCTGAGGGGGGTGTCTTTGGTTCATTTAAGGATGGATAGGGCATTAAGAGTTTCTTTTGGTATTTTCTTTGAATGAATCATCGTATTTTTTGATTTCTTATCATAAAAAGAATAAATAAACCAAAGGAAACAGCTACATAAGAAATGAAGTCTTGCATATTTTCATTGCTTCTGTCTGATATTAATAAATGATGAATTGTGGTTTTAAATCCCTGTAGTTCTATATCTCTTCCTCAGCTTTGCTTAAAGTGTCTATCTACCCAGAATCCACAATGCCTCAGGCAGTACTAAATTAGCACTATAGGTGTATTCAAGCCAGTCTGTCTGGGGATGAGCATGGCAATACGGCTGGCTTTAGACCCTTGGTTGAGAAGCCAGCTTTGTAATACCCAGCTTAGTAATTATGGGGGCTTTATGTTTGCATGTGTGAACCTTAGTTAAGCTTTGTCATAGATTTTCCAAAACAGCTGGGGCTTTTGGTCTATGAAGACATTAATTTGCGTCTCCAGGGGCTATGCATAAATCAAATTGGAAAAGAAGGGAGGAGGAGCGAATTTCTTTTTTTGTGTGAATCCCAGCTCCCTGTTAACTGTTTAATTGAGGAGAAGGAAAGAGTCCTGTGACAATTACTGAATTAGTGATGCACTATTATCTTCTGCTTGATGTATTCTTGCTTGGTGTATTTATGTTAAAAAAAAGACAGTAAATGCTGTCTCCTTTAGAAGGCCTTGCTTTGTTGCCCTTCAGCAGAAATGTAGACTCAGATTTCACAGTTCCTGTTATTTCAAAGGGAGGCTTAATGTTGGTTGTTGATGGTTGTTAATTTAAACTTTAGTCCTCTTTTCTTACCATCTGCTGTGTAGAGTCACAGTTGAGGGACAACAGCAAGGATCCCTCCTGGGGAAAGCAGAGTAATAACATAGGCCTTTGGAAATTCTGCCGTTTATTCCTTTCTAGCCATGTAAAGGATTATTGGGAAATCATGTCATCATGGAAACAATTGCCATGTTGGAGTGAATTAAAGGTGGGAAGTGAGCCTGGTCCTAAATTCTTCTGACCTTTGGAAATATTAGTATAAATGATGCTATGGTAATCCAAGGTTTCCCCCTGTTCCACTATTTTGCATTATCTTTTAGGCACTGCATGAATCTAACTGAAGAATGCCAGAATGTAGAAAAATGGGGCTTCTTTGTATTTTTCTTATTTTCATATTTGCTGCCTTTTTAGTCCATTAGAGAAATAGATGATAGCAAATAGAATATACTCTGCAAAATAATACAGTAACTGCCACCCCACAAATGTGTGCATGTGTGTGTTTATGTGTTTTACTAAATATTCCTAACATGCAAAAGCATACTCATAGAGGGAAAGGACCACGTTCTTCTATAAAACAATCCTGTGATGCCACTGTCAGAATCCAGAATTCGTGGCCCATGACTCAGTAAGACGTTTCTCCATTTAGAAGCCAAAAAGACACAGATTCTGTCAGTTTTATAGAGCAGTTTTTATTAATAAGAATAACCAGCAATGCTGATTCTTAAGATTTCAGTTGGTCAGTGTATCTGTAGGTCTCATTGAGCAAAGTGAAAGGTTTTTTCTTTGTTTATTTTTTGATGGGGTCTTGCTCTGTCACCCAGGCTAGAGTGCAGTGGTGTGATCACAGCTCACCACAGCCTTGACCTCCTGGGCTTAAGCAATCCTTCCACCTCAGCCTTCCAAGTAGCTGAGATCACAGGGATGCACTGCCATGCCTAATTTTTGTATTTTTTGTAGAGACAAGTTTTCACCATGTTGCCCAGGCTGGTCTTGAACCCCTAGACTCAAGCAATCCACATGCCTTGGCCTTTCAGAGTGCTGGGATTACAGGCGTGAGCTACCATGCTTGGCCAAGGGTTTTAATAGACTGTTTTCTTAGAGGATTGTAAAAGAGTAGAGCCTATCCAAAATGTCAGCCCATGCATTGAAATTCTCTCATAAACCAATAGTTTCACATTGCACTAGAGGCAAAAATGGCATTACCTGGCAGAAGTTTTGACGACTATATTAAGATTTAAATTAATAACAAAAATTTTAAACATACTTATTGTATGATTGCTGATCCAACGTCATGGGTAATATATGTTCTCAGACTTTCTTACAACAAATTACTAGGTCTTGAGCTGTGAGGAGTATAGTGTCTATTAAAGTTCAGGTTCCATTTCTTATAGTTAATACATTATAAATGGTCTTGCTCAATGCAGCTCTCTGTTGTAACTCAATTGTAAATGTTGAACTTTCCCCTTCAGCTTGGGTATATAATGATAATCTTTGTAAAGCATAATTTAATTAACCACTTTAAAATTATTTAAGCAAGAGGTCAGGCAGATACATGTAAAACTGTTTCAGTTCTCTATTAAAGTTATAAAAGTTGTTTAAAATTCCCATTTTGCCTGGGCTCTTTCTCAGCAATAACCTGATTTAAAAAGCAAGTAAGTACGGTGTGGGAAAAATATAATACCTTAACCATAAGACTACAGAATAGAACTATACATTACTGGAATCAGAAGAGATATTAAAATTTAAGTAGTCCAACACCCTGGTTTTATGAATGAGGAAACCATGATCCAAAGAGGTTAAATGACTGATCCAGGTTCATACACTGGGTTAGTGGCATAGAAAGGGCTTGATCTCAAGTTCCTTGACTCAGTTAGAGATCTTCTCAGTATTCCTTACAGCCTCCAGAAAATCAGAAAGGTAAAAACTGAACTCTGGTCTTATACTTTCAAAGCATGATCTCTACCTCTCTATATGCCTCGAGGTGCTTAATCAGTACTAACCAACAAGACTAAATTTATTAGCTTTTTAATTCAATAAGTTGCCTTGGAAAGCAACCACATAAAATGGATTGCAAGAGACACTTTGGCAGCAATGCCCCTTAGTATATGTGGCAGGAATTAGATTCACTACATTGTGTATGTAAGCCAACCTGTTAAGAAAGCAGAGTCCTAGGAAAGAGCTACAGGAGCTGGCAAGTGCAACTGCTCTGACTGAATAAGTAACTTGAAGTTTTGATGGAATTGATCACTCATTAGCCTATGGGCTAGGAAGAAAGGAAATCAATGAACAAAAATAATCATAGTGATAAGAGACTATACGTGACCCCTACCTTGACCACATGTGCCTTGAGTTGAGCTTTATCTTCCCAAGATTAAGGAACAGTCTACTCTGCATGGCATACTTGGGCCATACCTGAAGTCATGCTTTCCATCGTGCTGTGAACTACCAATTAAGAAAGACACTTGACAGACTAGAATGAAATAAAGATGGCCAGGGGCTGGAAAACCCAGAAAGGTTAGATATTGGGGCTTTTAGTGCCTAAAAAAGAAAAGACTTAAGAATGGAGAAGGGGAAAGGAACTGCCTTTTTTTTTTTTTTTTTTTTTTTGAGACAGTCTTTCTCTGTCACCCAGGCTGGAGTGCTGTGGTATGATCTTGGCTCACTGCAACCTCCACCTCCTAGGTTCAAGCAATTCTCCTGCCTCAGCCTCCTGAATAGCTGGGACTACAGGCGTGTGCCACCATGCCTGGCTAATTTTTATGTTTTCAGTAGAGACGGGGTTTCACCATGTTGGCCAGGCTGGTCTCGAACTCCTGACCTCAAGTGATCCACCCACCTTGGCCTCCCAAAGTGCTGGGATTACAGGCGTGAGCCACCACTCCCATCTGGGAACTGACATATTTTTAAATACCTCTTGTGTGCCAGGCACTTTGCATATATCATCTCTTTTCATTCTCACAGCCACCCTGTACAGTAGGTGTTATCTTCCTTTTTTTTTGAGACACAGTTTCACTCTTGTCCCCCAGGCCGGAGTGCAATGGTGCAATCTCGGCTCTGCACACTCTGCCTCCCGGGTTAAGTGATTCTTTTGCCTCAGCCTCCTGAGTAGCTGTACCACTACACCTGGCTAATTTTTGTATTTTTAGTAGAGACAGAGTTTCATCATGTTGACCAGACTGATCTAAAACTTCTGACCTCAAGTGATCTGCCCACCTGGGCCTCCCACAGTGCTGGGATTACAGGCATGAGCCACCATGCATGGACAGTAGGTGTTATCTTCTTTCAAGGTGTCTGATTTGAAGGTATCAGGTAACTTGCCTAACACAGAGTTAATATGAAGCAGAAAGATGCATACCTTTGAAGCTCATGCTTTGGATAGGAGTCTTCAAATATTTGAAGAGCTGCTATTTAGAAGAGGATTGAGGATTGATATGTGTCACTCCGGAGAGTATCCTTAGTAGTGATAGTAGCAGTTGTAAATGTAGCAGTAATATTAGCAGTAAGATCAAGAGCTGATATTTACTGAGCATTTATTTTGTGCCAGGAACTGTGCTAAGTACTTGATTTGTATTAACATGTTTAATCACTGCAACAACCCTATCAGGTAGGTACTATTGTTATCTCCATTTTATATATAAAGAAACTGAAGCACAGAGATTAAATTATCTACCTAAGTTCACATAAGTGAGGGAGCCTGATACGAACCCAGGTAGTCATAGGAAGGCAGATTTTAGCCTAGCATATGGGGAGAAACCTTTCTATTCAAACTGTCTGGCAGTGGAATGGGTGTTCTTATGAAGCAAGGACTTTTCCAGCCCTGAACATGTTTAAGTATGTCTAGATGCCACTGTTAGGCATGCTGTGAATGATTCTTTTACTGGGATCAAGGTTAAAAGTAAGATAACCTCAAAGGACCATTTTGACTCTAAAATTATGTGAATTTGAGTTGACATATCTACTGGTTAGTGAGCAGCTATGAACTTTCTAGTCCATTTGTGGACTTAGTTGGGTACTCAGAGCTCACAGTAGAAAGGCCTCACTTCTGTTACTGTAGATGAGCTGTTGGCACAGGAGAAGTATAATTTAATGCACTGGGCCAACAAATGGAGAGAAGCCATTCCAAGGGTCTATTATAAGAACCAATTTAGAAACCACTGGACAAGGTCAAAAGAAATCCATTAATGAAAATTAATTAGTCTTTAAGGTTCTGATTTCTAGTTGTAATACTTTATAATCCAAATGAATGTAGTCCCCACTTTCAAATTCCAACACTTTCAATTTTATCTTAATAATTCCTTGCATTAACCTACCATATGCTTCTTCCCTTTCCAACCCTGTGATAATGTCAGTTATCTATTCATTCAGATACCTTTGTATTTCTAATGTTGATCAATTAAAGTAGCCACCTGTGGGTTCATATAAAATGCTCACCTAGAGGATAAAAGGTTTCATGAAATTTCAAAACACAAAGTACCATGCCACTATGAAAATAACCAACAGATATAGCTAAATAGCTTACTTTTTTCTCCCTCTCCCTCAATCTTTCTTTGCTTTTCTTTGGCTACCTTTATAAAATAAAATATTTCGCGAGAAAAATGAGCTCTCTAGGAATTCCATCACTGTCAGTAGTAAAAGTGAGAAGACACTATCATTAACCTCTTTTGCACAGTGCCTCTTGAGAGCTTTGGAAAAGCAGCTAGGAATGTGGCTTATCACTACTTCCTATGTCAGAGATAACAGCGGGTAGTCACCTGGGAAGCCAGTGGAGCAAAGAGAAGCTAGCCAAGAACTGCTCTGGAGAAATGCAAATATAAAAGCTTAAGACTCTTCAATCAGTTGCTCCTCAGACTGCCTAAAACCCCCTGTAGAAGGCCAATTGAGTCTTTGAATGTGCTCATTCTTTCCAGAGACTCACTGATCAATTTGGCATTGTGCATTGTACAAAGGATCAAAAATCAGAGTCTGCCTACATTGATTGCAATTCCATGTGTCTTTCCAAGGTTATGTGACATTTTTCCCAGATGCTCAGTCCCTAGAGAAGGGAATTCTCTAACAGTGGTCTAGTTAAGTTTCATAGCTAGCCTTTCTCTCAATTCAAGTTTACTTAAAGCACCAGTGATGTTTCAGAAACAATGTCTGAGGCTTATATTATTAGAAGCATTTTTATTGACCTAACTGAGGCCTTTGATTTAGTCACCCATATACAGTTTCTTCAGAAATCCCATGATTCTGGGCTTAGCAGTGACCCTGTAAAATGGTTTTTTCTCCATTTAGTTCTTGCCAACTTAGCCTCGACCTGGAGGTCCAAAATACTTGCAGACTGTCATTTTTAGTGAAGATTAACTGAAGCCTCTAGTTGGCTGATGGTGAAGGAGAGTTCAAAGACTATGTTGGCAACTCCATTTGCTATCACAGAAAGGTTCTCCTTTTGAAATCATCTTCTTTCTAGCAAGTCTGCTATGTCAAGGGTGTGCTTTTTAGCAGAATTTATTCCTTGAGTTGCTTTCAGTGTAAGTTATCCCCAAAGGCAAAACATTCATGGTACTTTATGTGACATAACTTATTTCAGTAGAGTAATAGAATGGTAGAGCTGAAGAGGATGTTATGGAAGTTTCTGCTTGGTATCTTTGTTTTATAGATGGGGAAACTGAGGCCCAGAGGTATTAAATTACCCACCTGAAGCCATACAACTAGTTAGTATCAGAGCCTAGAGTACAGACCCAGACCTCAGGACTCCTAATCAAGTGTTTTTTCTAATATGTTATGCTACTTTCTGCCTAGCTAATTCACGTAGAATTTACCAATCATAAACATCATACATATCACATGTAAATAAATCTTAGATATGTATGTTATATATTCTGTTGGTGGCAACATAGCCTAGCAGTTAAGAGCAGACATAGATCTGAATTCTACCCCTTACTACTGATGTGAATTTATACATCTAACTTAATCTCTGAGCCTCAGTTGCCTCATCTATAAAATTGAGACAATAAGAGTACTCACCTGTTAAAACTATAATGAGACGGAAATAAAAAAAAAAATGCATGTAAAGAAACTGCCTTGTGCATAGTAAACTCTCTGTGAATGGTAGCTATTTTCACTGTTTAACTTTTTTCTATATAGCTCATTCAGTTCCCCCCCACCCCACCTCTCCTCCCCAGAATGAGAATTCCCTTGGAAAACTTAATTTTATTAAGCTAGCATGCAAATGTGTTGTAATGCAACAACATTCTTTTAGCTAGACTGAGTCTAGTGCATCCGTTTTTTTTTCCCTAAGTTAATTGCAGCCTGATTTGGTTCTGTTCGGTATCACATCTATTTCCACAAACAGGAAATTGTCTTTTCTATATTTTGATTGGCAGGGATGGTTTTATAAACTATATTGAATTATATTAGTGTTTCTCTATGGTGGAGGAGACACTTTCATTATAAGCCTCTGTTCCTAGGTGTTTATCTTTTTCATAAAATTACCCTTTGGACTGATGTATTTTCAACTTGTTTTCTGTTTCAGATGGGGTGGAAAAATTGGAGGGTGTGAAAAATGGAGAAATTTCTTATAACATTTTATTTGACTACCAAGTAATCACATTTAAAGATTTTCCTGTTTGCCCCTGCAGTTTCAAAATGTTAAAATCCCATAAGAACCCAGAAACACACAGCATAATTATTTTAAAGAACAGCTTGCAGAAATTCCGCAGGAAGCAACAATGTATATATGAGATCAGAGCCTTATGAAGACACGGTACCTGGCCCCAGAAGCTTTCTTTTTCAAATCATCTTTGACAATCGAGATTAAAAAGAAAAAACAAATAGATTTCTTAAAATTGGATCCTGCTCTTTTATATTCCCAGCTATCCTCCTTTCTCAACATGTTTGAAAAATGTTTATCAGGAAAAAAAAAAAAGCAGAACAAAGTAAGCAGGAAGTAAAGGTTAAAGAGTAGTTAAGAAAAACAAGAACTTGTAAATACCCAATACCAGAAACCAGAGCCCAGTACCCTGGGGATTTCGGTCAAATTTCTCTCAACAGGATCTGAAAGAGATGAAGTACCATTGTAAGGAGAGCACCATTCATTAAGGCTAATCCCAGCTAAAGGGGATGTGCCTGAGTATCTGAGAGGAGAAGAGAGTCAGTTGAAAGAGAATATAAAGGTTATGTCTAGGAGTGGTCTAGAAACTTCAAAAGCAACAAGACATGGGCTAAAAGGTTGGGCACTATAGTGGAAGCTAGAGAATGGAGGAACAAGAAGAGATTGTTTAATCACTTAAACCAGTACTAAGTAATGTGGTTATTACAAAATTGCCTGTAACTTATCTCAGCAACCCCCATTTCAAATGTAAGCTCCATGAGATGAGGGCTTATTGTCTGTTTTTTTACTGATGTTAATGTATCTCCAGCACCAAGAGCAATTTCTGGCTCATGGTAGGTGCTCAATGGACATTTGTTGAATGAATGAATGATAGAAATTTACTTTGAGGTTTCTTCCTGTGAAATAAAGTTAATTTGTTTCCCTGAACTGCCTCTAATTGCTGCTTTGGAGTGATGAGGAGTGAAAGGTAAAGAAGGACCGTAAACAGATGTAAATCAAAGTAACAGTGGAAACCTGGGCTCGGGTCAAGAATGGTTTGGGGGCTGCCTTTAGAGAGCATTCCATTCATCTTAGTTGGCAGCAAAATTGCCTTCATTTTCCAGATATCCTTTCCTTGAATCCTTAGATATACTATGCTGGTATTAGAAGGGAAGCTACAGTCAGGCATCCCCCAAAACAAGACTCCCTATTTGACATTTCACTTGCTACTGACAGCTATGGCAGTTGCTGCACCGTTGCTTGATTTAAAACAAAAGAGCAGCATCACACATCAGAAATTCTTTCCTCCTTGTTACTCTCTTAAGTTCATTTGAACCTGTGTAACCTCTGTGTGGGCTCGTTTTGCCAGCTTCTAGAACAGTGCCTGGCACCTAGCAAGCACTCAATAAATACTTGTTGAATGAAACAACCCAGTCTGGTCTCATAGTTTGAAAGACTACCTGTTGTGTTGGGCCCCTTTCCATAGTTCCTCAAAGAAGTTAGCGATATATCAGAAAGAGCAATTATGGGGAAATTGAAGAAAAGGAATGGAAAGTAATTGCTATTTCATGTGCGCCTAAATTCCAGTGCATTTTGGAAAATCCCCTATGTGTCTCAGATGAGTTGCGACTCCAAATCAACATGTAAAGCAGTTATCTTAAATTTGCAATGCTGAGACTTAAGAAAGTTTAGCACCTGCTTTCCTTCTAGGGTGAAAAGAAAATTCAGTTTTCTATGTGTGTGTGTCATTATACACGAATGCTTATACTTGAGATGACATTATTAAAACATATGTGTCTTTCTTGTGTTTCTCTGGCCCACCAGTTAGGGAGTTATATTTAGATATGTAATTCAAGATTTCCCCACACCTAATCCCAAAGCATTTGAGCATAACCAACATTTTGCTAAAAGAGGGTGTTGTGTGAAGGCAGATGTGCTTTCTACAGGATGATAGCTGGAATTTGAATCCCTAAAGGTTTATACGCCGGCCTGGGAGGCTCCTGCTCTCAAAGCCAGGAAGTAAAATATCATGGACAATATTTTTAATACTGGGGCTAGATGTGTAGGATATGAAACTAGTACAGGAAATGTAGAACAAGAACATTTGGCAACCTTGTGCTTCCTGTTTAAAATAACTATTGTGGAACATCAGTGGGAGGTGTAGGCTCTAGTGAATTTTAACATTTTTCATATTAGACTGCCATACTACTGAATTTTTCGTATGTTATAGATTTTTTCTGTTTTATTTTTGCTTTTTGTTCTTAGAAAAGTCAGTTCCCAAGTGGTGTATGTGCGTGCGTGCGTGCGTGTGTGTGTGTGTAAGGGAATATCTATATTTAGTATCTACCTTTAGGTACATTTGTTTTCCAGAGTTACTTCTTTAACAACTGACATGGTATTGTTTGGGCAAGTCATTTATTTTGAGCACTGTAAGATTTCTGATGGGAGTGTTGTAAACTCCAGCTCTAAATTGATGTTGAAGAATCGCTAAACTACTTAGCAGAGGAATAAATGGCTTGAGGAAAAAACAACCAAGTAAAATATGTCTTTCTTTCTGTCCAAGCATGTATAGTGAAAGGGAGCATATTTGACAAGAGAGTCTTAAACGGCTATCATCTTCAGGGTCCTGTCCCTCATCTGGGTTAATTCTGTAGATATTTTTTTAAAAATTCAGACAGAGATTACCGCAAAAGGAGATCAGAACCTGCTGATTAAAGGTTGGCAAAAGGTTTGGGATCATGAAAGCAACCAGATTCTTTTCCTAAAGAAGTCAGGATTATTTTCCCCTGCTTAGAGTATCCTTATTAAATAGCATTGTCCCAGATATTATCCAGTGCAATCCAGGAATTCACTTTTTAGTTCAGCAAAAATTTATTGAGAACCTTCTTGGTACCAGATATTCTGCTATTGTAAAAACAAAAATGAAAAAATATATACAAAGGTCTCTGCCCTTATTGGACTTTACAACAGACAAATAAACATGGAAATACATAATATATGCATAAAATACTTATTGACTATACAAAGTGTTAAGATAGCTATGGATGCGGAAAAATATAAGAGGACCTACTCGGATATCATAGAAAAAATGTTTCTATGAGAAAGTGAATTTCAGGCTGAGACATGATAATTGTGGAGGTACATGTCATGCAAAGAGCCTGAGAAACAGCAAGCACAGGTCCCTGAGGCAAGAAATGACTGGTTGTATTGCAGAAAGAGGGAAGGCCAGCATAGTTGAATGAAAGGGAACGTAGCATGAGATGAAGTTGAGAGAGGCAAACAGGGGCCTCATCATGTGGGGCTAATAGGTCCAAACAAGTTTGGATTTTTATTCTAAAAGCAGTGAGAATTCATAGAAAGATTTTAAGCACAGGAGTGATAATGAATTGTTTTACACTTTTTGTAAAGACTACTTTGACGGCAACTGTGGTTTGACTGTCTCCTCCAAAACTCATGTTGAAATTTAATTGCCAATGTTAACAGTATTGGGAGATGGGACCTGTAAGAGTGATTAGGTCATGAGGGCTCTGTCCTCATGAATGACTTAGTGCCACAAGACTGGATTAGTTATTGCAAGAGTGGACTCCTGATAAAAAGATAAAAGTTTGGCCCCCATTTCTTCTATTTCGCATGCTCACTTGCCCTTCTGCCCTTCAGCCATGTTATGATGTAGCATGAAGGTCCTTGCCAGATGTAGCCCCTCAATCTTAGACTTCCCATCCTTCAGAACCATAAGCCAAATAAACGTCTTTTCTTTATACATTGCCTAGTTTGTGTTATTCTGGTATAGCAACAGAAAATGGACTAGAGATAGCTGCTCAGCAGAGAATGAGTTAAAGATGGGCAAGAGTGGAAGCATGACACAGGCAATTAGGAGGCTATTTATTTACTGCAGGAGTCTAGATAAGAGAACATGGTGACTTGGATGATATTGGCAATGGTGGTGAAAAATGAACAGATTCAAGATGTATTTTAGAATTATAATCAAAAGATAAGATTTAACTGATGGTTGGAATATACGGAATGTTGAAAGAGTAGGAGCAAAGGCCAACGTCCTGTAGAAAGAGGGAGATGATGATGCAGAAGAAAAAGGAACATCTGCAGTCTAAGCAGCAGGAAAGGATGGGATTTAGCGACAGTTGTTCCATTTTAACAACACAAAAGAGAATACAGATAGAGACGTAGACAGGTTTGCAGATTTGTTGGTAGGAAGATGAAAGAGCTGCTTCTTCTGATAGCTTTTTCTTCTCCATGAAGTATGAGGCAAGATCATTAATTAATGGCAGGAAGTGGAGTGGAGTAGGGGAAAATATAGGAGGATTGAGGACACCAATGAAGATGTAGTCACTTTAAAGAGTGGGAAAGCAAGTTTAATACAGAAATAGCATTGTTGGGCAGAGATGAGTGCTCAGTTGAGGTTTGTGATCACGAATCCTTTAAATGAACATGAAGCCCATCTGTTCAGCTGTGTGCCTTTTCCCCAGTCAAGTTTAGTAGCTCAGGGTCAGATCCAGAAAGGCAATTTAATTGAATTCAACTCACATTTTGTTACATGAATGCATCAGGGAGAGTATAACATGATATACTGGAATGGGCACATGACTAGGAGTCAGAAGGCCTAGACTGTGATGCAAGCTCAGCTACTTACAAGCCATGTAACCTTAGGCAAGTTGCTTAATCTTGCTCTGCCTCTCTTTTCTCATTATGAACATAAGAAGGTTGGACTAAATAATCTTTAATGTTCTTCTCAGCTCTAAAACTCTGTGATTATTTTCTTTTTCCTCTTGTGACAATTCTTGATCTCAACCAATTTCTCATTAATAAAATGTTTTTCTTAAATATATAGACTTTGAAGCTAGACTGCTTAAATTTGTATTCTAGCTCTACCACTTCCAAGTTGTGCAATCTTGAGTAAGTTGTTTCACTTTATATATATATATATTTTTTTTTGAAAGAAAGAGAAAAGAAGAGTGAAAGAAAGAAAAAAAAGAATGTAAGAGAGAAAGAAAGAGGAAGAGAAAGAGGGAGAGAGAACGAGATTCTTGTTCTATTGCCCAGGCTAGAATGCAGTCTAAAAATGGGTGTTAAAAACCTCTTTTATGCCAATAATTGT
>CAUYLG010016598.1:0-18767 GCA_963573385.1 Cacajao melanocephalus | reverse complement strand
TTTGCTTTGTGTAAATACAGTGGATCTCAATCTTTGGGGTGTGCTGAATAGCCAATCATCTCAAATCCTTGAGCACTCAGTCTAGTGAAGATGTTGTCATTATGTACAATAAATAACTAGTTTAATTAACTATGTGATGTTAACTATTATTAATAAATTTTAACATTTTCCAAAATACTGAAATGTGGGATTCATGAGTGTTTTTAAGAGTGTAGTCATCTTCCAGTTGTGTCAGTACTTCCTGGCCAGCCTGTTGAGTAACTTATGGGTGTCTTGATTTTGAGTGTGTGTTTTGAGAGGCATGTGGCCTTTTCCAGAAACTCAGTGCCAGTGGAACTAGAAGGCAGCTTTTCCTGGGCTGCCTTTCACCCCTTAGATTTCAAGCCACTGAAGAGCTATGGCTAGCCCTGCAGTCTACTGCTTAAATGGCTTGGCTGAAATTAGCACAACCCTCAGGGCCACTGGCTAGTCTTAGTTGGCAAATGTGATTCATGCTTGGGATATGTAGCTCTCATGTGAACATCTAAAAAGCACTTGCCTTTGTCCTCTCCCTACCAACCTTTCTTCTCTCCCTAATAAGCAGAACACAAGTCTGGGGAATAAATTCATCAAAAGTCCCTAGTGATACCCATTGAGTTTCACATGGCCCTATTTGACAATAACTGAGGGAGGAAGATGACCACGGCTAAGAGGATAATGGAGATAACCAACGGGTGAGGGAAAGATTAAAATTCCACCCTTTATTTTTCTGATATTAAATTGGTGAGATTATGGGAACGTTCTCATACACTGTTGGTGGAAGTATGATTGGTATAACCCATTTGTGGGGAAAATAGGCAATATGCCTCATAGGCAGGTTTTGTGTAATTTTCTAGAAATTTGTGCTAAGGAAATAGAGTTGAAGACTAAGATTTAACTTTAAGGGTATTGACTATCGTATGGTTTATAATAGCTAAAAAGAGAAACTGTCTCTATATAATGGATCCACTCATGCTTTATCAGGGTACAGTCAGGAAAACAATCCACTCTAGTCATTGCAAACATTTTGATACTGTGACTTGGTTACACAGGTGATGGGAATGCTGAGAAGCCAAGCAGTATGGAGAAGCAACCCAGGGATTAGCAACATCAAGAAAAGCAGCTTCACGCTCGTTGGCTGGATTGGAGTCCCACAGCTGGGGTAAGGGGGCAGGGACTGGGACCTTGGAATAGGGTGGGTGATGAAGAAGTACTCTGCCTTCTCTCCCTCCCACCCACTCCTTTTCTGCAGCGTTTCCATTGGCTGAACCTAGCAGGAAGTGTGTTGGCACAGGGAGCCTGGGAAATGGAGCCTCCTGAGATACGGGGCAATTAGGAAAGTAACTGGCATGCACCTTATAAAACCACTATGGGGTTTTACAGAATATTATTGAGCAGGATTATAGAAGAATATTTAATAATATAGAAAATGTTGACAGGATGCTGCTTTGTGCCAAAAGAATGTTTTGGAACAGTGTATTATGATCCTGTTTCTGTTAAAAAAATTTTTTTGTTAAAAATTATGATATATGACATAAGAGTTGTAATGGGTTTCCCTGAGTGCCTCCTCTGGCTTGCTGAACTGTGGTAGAGGCCTCAGCCGCCTTCCTCAGCAGCTCTCCCTCAAATGACTCACCCCTCTGGGGGTTTGTGTCCCACAGTTCGGCTTGGTGGTGTCTGCCAGCCTCAGCCAGGCTGCTGCTCAGTGCAGTTTTGGTGCTACCTACCCTCCCTAGGCCACTGCTGCCCCTACTTCACAGCCTCAGGGAGGAGCTGCGCTCCCATTTCCCACTGGGGGCTCAAACTGGACATAGACACTTATTCTCCACAGACCGTAATACTGGACAAAACATTCAGCAGACACTTTTTGAGATGGTTTGGCTCTCTGTCCCCACCCACATCTCATGTTGAGTTGTAATTCCCAGTGTTGAAGGAGGAGTCTGGTGTGGGATTGGGGGGCGGTGATTGAATCATGGGGGCAGATATCGCCCTTGCTGTTCTCATGATAGAATTCTTAAATCTGGGTGTTTGAAACTATATAGCACCTCCGCCTCTCTCTCTTCCTTCCATTGGCCATGTGAAGATGCGCTTGCTTCCCCTTCACCTTCTGCCATGATTGTAAGTTTCCTGAGGCCTGTCCAGCCTTGCTTCCTGTGCATCTTGCAAAACTGTTAGCCACTTAAACTTCTTTTCTTATGAATTACCCAGTTTCAGGTAGTTCTTTGCAGCAATGCAAGAATGGATGAATACACTTTTCTTAGTGTGTAATTTAACACAGGTATCTGCACTAGGATGCCCTCCAAGCCCTGGACTCCCCATGCTCATGGCTTCCCTTGGGCTATCTCCCTGCCCAACTCCCATCTGCTCTGTAGGGTCCTTCACCACAGGAGAAAGCCATTTACTTTACTGGGGCTCAGAAAATTATATTCCAGAATATGGTGCTTTGACATGCTGAATAAAGGAGCGATCTCAAGGTCTTTCTATTCCTTTGCCCCACCCTCAACCCTCTGTTTCTCTCAAAGCACGAGATGAGGCTTTTCTCTGATATTCCCTGATCTGTATGAAGACTGAACTCCCTCCTGACAAGGAGAAGACAATTGCCTTCTGTCCTTTCCCTGAAATCTCGTAAGAACTGGACCCACCTAGGAGACACGATTGTCCTCCGTCCTCTCTCTGAAATTTTATCATCTATTGCAGAAAGGAAGACTGGGGAATGGAACCACACCTGGATGGATTTTTTCACAAGATAATGTTTGCCTCTCAGATTTATTCAAATTCCAAAGAGAATCATTTACAAGCTAATTTCTGTCTACCTGGCACATTCATTCTCCCTAATAAACATTTACCACCCCTTGAAAAAGTCATCACATTTCCCCTTTCTCTCCTTCTCCTATGAAGAAGGGTATATAAGCATCTAGACTTCACTGGATTATTGGGTTATCATTCTGTGATTATTCCATGTTATGTATGTTAAAATAAATTTGTACACAAAATAAAATTGCAATAGGAGAACAATCCTATTAATCTACCTTTTGTCAGTTCATCTTCAGAAAAACCTTCAGAAGGTGGAGGGGGAAGCGTTCCCTCTTTGCTTCTACAGATTTGAGGCTGTGAGCAGGATAAACCGAATCTACTCTGCTCTTCTGGAAACCACAGTCAAGAGAATCTGGGACCTGACAAACTGGCAAAAAGAGTAAGAATTTCTCACCAGTCAGATTCCCAGGTGTCTGTCTGTGGAATCCAATAGAGCAGATGGTAAAAATCACTGTCTCTGTTTACAAATTCAGAGAAAAGCACTTGTGTAGACTAGCCTTAGGTTTAGTGACTGGTATATTTTTATCATGGGGCTGCATTTTTTGCACCCATTTAAAAAATGCCCCATGTTATTGTAAACCTAGAAAATTACCTTTGGGACTTTCCGTAAAGAAGGCTTAAATAAATCCGCCATATTTAAACAGCTGTTTTGCCGGTTTGTCAGGTTTGATGTTGCTAGGTTCCCTTGACTGTCTTTTTAGTATCCATGAAAAGACACAAAAGAAATATAGCCTTAGAGACTTATTTGACGAGCATAAAAGAAAAACAGATATTAGGTTTAAAACAAAGTTAAAATCCTTCAAATGCTCCGACTGTCTGCTTTGGATTTTATAAGCAAGGCACTCTAGCCTGTGGTCTACTGCTTAGAATTCAGTGTTGTCAGTGCTCCAGTCCAGGCTCAACTCCTGGTCAGAGAAACAGCTCCTTGGAAATAAAAGTTCTTTGACTCAAGAGGAGAAAAATAAATCATTTATAACAGTTTAAATTAGTTGTCTTGAATTTACATTTGTAGGACTCTTGACTTTTGGAGGTATCTGGTCACTTGAAATCCTTTCTTCCCTCAGGGACAGCATTAGATTTCCTTTTTCTATTTTCCATCCAATGGGTCACATGTGTTGTTGGGTCTTCGATGCAGATGACCAGCTGAGAGGTTGGGACCCTAGAGAATATGTCCAGATGGAGATATGAATTGCATCCCATTTGCAGCTAGTGAAACTTTCCTTTTTTTAAGTTGTCGTTGGGAGTAGTCTGGATCTTGGAAGTGTTGCAGCTTTTTCTCCCCTTTTGGAGACCTTGGTTAAAGCCATAAAGGGCTTCATGGTTTTAGTCTCATATGTCTTCATTTGTTTCAGTTTTGAGTCATTTGAAGTTACGCGTTTGGTTTAAAACTTTGGTTTACATTTAGAGTGTGATGGCAACTTTTCCCCCATTTATTTTACTTTCTGGGTAGGAGAGCCATAGCCATCAACAAGTATGGTGCCTCTTCCGGGAAGAAGGGAGAGATACTGCTCCCACAGCCACTGCGACCACAACTACCACCATTTCTCAGCTCCAGGGAAGGTCGGTTGCTCACAGGGCAGAAAGTTTACTGCTTGTATATTTAAAAGGATTTTTGTTAAGACCTATATGATCAGAAGTCAGCTTAATTTAAAACTGATACTCAGGTATTGTTGTAAAAGTTATCTTTTAGGTCCTGCTTCTCCTGTGGGAACTTCTTAGTCAACTAGGCCTCTTATTCTGAACCCTGATAACTAGAACTTCATTGGCCTTCTAGGAAACTTAAAATCTCCCCAAACTAGCTCTTCTAAGACTGTTCTTATACTTACTTAAGTCCAAATGCTTTTCAAGTTCATGTCACTTCAATAAATCTTTGGTAAATAAAGTTAGTTCAAAATTTGTTGGTAAATAACCCTGTCTAACCCAAGCAAAACTGTCAGAATTAATGTTGACAATTTTGAAATGTCATTTCAACATTAGTTCTGATATTTTTTTCTGAGTCTCCTAGTTAGACAAGTTCATGCTATCTCTGTAGTTGTATTAAGGTTATAAAACTTACTTCTGTGATATTTTCAATACTTGCTTGATTTGTTGGTAAGCTAAAGCTGTAAGGGCTGGCTTCCGGACTCCCCCAAAACCTTACACGCATCTTGCTGCAAGCTTATATCTTTGGTTTTGAGCCTCTGAATTCTGGGGCCTGGATAGGTGGCCATGATGAGTACTTGAGATATGTGTGTACATAGCACAGCACAGAGCCAGGCCCAATATGACCTCATCTTCCTTGACTCAGCTCTGCCTCCTGGCCATGCTGGGAGATGTTGGATTCTCCAGGCATTGTCTTCACAGCTCCATCCTCTGTCCTTGGCTCTGCACTTGCTATGTAAATCCAGGACACAGACAGGCCCTACCCTTCATAACTGTCTTGGGTACCATATTGGTATTTGGGACCTAGGATGATTGGGGCTGGGGAGTACATTGAGGACGGTACCTGTGTCCAGTGTCTCAAAGACCTTGGTTAAGATGAGATTGGCTAATACAGGATTTGCCTAGTTTTGCTTTTTCAAAAGAAAAAATAACATAAGTGGCTAAGTTTTACATGAGCAATTCAAATATAATTGTTAAGAATGAGTAAATTAGGTAAGTAAATGGGATAAATGCTTATAATTAAGCTTGTCATTTCAAAAATCTTTTAGGTAACTGAAAATCATAAAGTCAAGTCATGTTCGATTAAATAATAGATAATCATAAAATGTCTGACTCATTTCTAAGTAAGTTAAAATACAGAAATATTAATTATTAAACATAAGTTTAGGTTTAGATATTTTGACATTATTGTACATGGTATAGAAAAGATAGGATCTGTCAATAAACAACAACAACAACCATATGGGGGGAACATATATTTATTAAGCTCCGGGCCTCAAGCAATCCTCCTGCCTCAGCCTCCCAGAATGATGGGATTACAGGTGTGAGCCACCATGTCTGGCCAGGAATATATATTTCTAAAAAAATGTAAAATGGTTTTCATCCACAAATATTTACATAAAACAATTTAAAATAACTTACTTCCTACGTTTTCAATAGAAATTATGGCTACTGGCCAGGAACGGTGGCTAATGCCTGTAATCCCAGCACTTTGGGAGGCTGAGGCAGGCAGATCACAAGGTCAAGAGATCTGGCCAACATGGTGAAACCCCGTCTCTACTAAAAAATACAAAAATTAGCTGGGCATGATGGCACATGCCTGTAGTCCCAGCTACTTGGGAGGCTGAGGCAGGAGAATTGCTTGAACCCAGGAGGTGGAGATTGCAGTGAGCTGAGATTGCGCCACTGCACTCCAGCCTGGCACCTGGTGACAAAGCGAGATCTGTCTCAAAAAAAAAAAAAAAAAAAGAAAGAAATTATGGCTACTAAGAGTTAAAATTATAATTAATATGTGTAATTAAATACTACGTATAAGAAACAATATACAGAGTATATGAGGAAAGTAAGATGTTACAAGGTATGAAGATAGGATTTTATTGTAGAAAGAAATGTTTTTGTCTGGGAGAAGTTATTTAAAGTTCATTTTAGAATAAATGAATAAAGGAAGAAATGATGTAGATAAAACTCAATGAATATAAAAAGTTGGGGGAAAGAAAGAGTATAAAAAAGTTGTAAGAGATTATAAAATTATATGAAAATGTTGTTTTATGTGGTCAAAACTGACTGAGATTGAATGGACTTACTAGGTTTTATTAAAATTAGCTTTAGTATTGATGATACACTGATACAAAAGTAAAATTTGTTTTTCTCTTTTACATAAGATTTTCTTGCATCAATAAGAGACAATAAAAGACTTTGTTTACCTTTTGCACAAAGAAAAAAAAAATTTTTAAAGGGAAGAGAGAGAAAAACAGATTCTGTATGCCTCATGCTGTCTTTTTCAGTTCTGTTGATTACTTGGAAAACTAAGTAGCTATTAAAGAGTGAAGATTTTTGCTTATTGAAATACTTTTATTATCACTTTGGCAAAATGAATGACTATTACTTTATGGTTACCTGTGATCCTATTTTAATCAAGTGTTTTAAACCTTGGACATATTTGACAGCCCCCCCCAAATCAAATTTTAAATTCTAAGTTAAATTTTTTGACTTTGAATTAAATTTTGGACATCACAGAAGGGCCCCTGGGTGTCCAAGAGAGACATATTAGGCTTATTTGTATTTTAAAATCATAGAAGAAGTATCATCAAGTAAAAAAGTGGTATTTAAATTTATTCAAGTTATATTTGTATAAATATGTTATTAATATGTGATCAAAATTATATAAAATTTCAAAATGTTGATATGTTGTGGTATGTTATCAGTCATAATGTAGCTGTTATGTTAAATTGTTGTAAACCACAGAAAATAACAAATGATTATCTTGGGTAGAAACAGGGGGACTGTAGAGAGAAAACTATATTTCAGAAGAAAACCTATAATACACACATTATTAGATTTCAACTCATTGTTTTTGGGATTTTTTTCTTTATGTGCAATTTGAACAGAATCTTACATTCTTACGGCTTTCTTCAATACCTGGCTGCAAGTCTCTAAACTAATGTATCCAATTTTTCTTCCATATTTTTCTCTAACTTGAAATCACTAAAAATTAAAACTGTCCTTTTTCTGAGGTTGAGGTTATTCAGTCTAGCTTTCAAAAAAACTTATACTACTGGAAAGGAGTCCCAATCCGTACTCCAAGATAGGGTTCTTGGATCTCATGCAAGAAAGAATTCAAGGCAAAATACATGCAGTAAAATGAAAGCAAGTTTTTGTTAAGAAGATAAATGACTACTCCATAGGCAGAGCAGCAGCTTGGGCTGCTGCCATAACGATACTTATAGTTATTTCTTGATTATATGCTAAACAAGGGGTGGATTATTCATGAATGTTCTAGGAAAGGAGTGGGCAATTCCTGGAACTGAGGGTTCCTCCCCCTTTTAGACCATATAGAGTAACTTTCTGATGTATCCATGGCATTTTTAAACTGTCATGGCGCTGGTGGGAGAGTCTGTTAGCATGCTAATGCATTATAATTAGCATCCTAACAATAATGAGCAATGAGGATGACCAGAGGTCACTCATCACCATCTTGGTTTTGGTGGGTTTTGGCCGACTTCATTACCACGTGATGTTTTATCAGCAAGGTCTTTGTGACCTGTATCTCTTGACAACCTCCTATCTAATCCTGTCACTAAGAATGCCTAATCTCCTGGGAATGCAGCCCGGTAGGTCTCAGCCTTATTTTCCCAGCCTCTATTCAGTATGAAGTTGCTCTGTTTCAAATGCCTCTGACACTTACATTTGGACAAACTTTGTGCATGCAAACTACAAACCAAAAAACATCTGTCAGATTGCCACTAATCTTAACTGACTGCCTTCTAGGCTTTAAAGAAACCGGCTTATACACTACTTCAGACATTTGTTTTTCTTATTTCCATAGAAATGCCTCTTATTAAGGATCTTTTTGCCTATATCATATATGGTGGCCTACCTTTGAGATCCCATCTGCAATGCCAACCATTTATTGAACTGGTCTAGTCCCAAGAATGGGAGGCTTGTTGAATGGGATGGACACTTTGCCTACTAACTTGATTTTTCTCTCCACAGCTACTCACTAAATTTTTAATACATAAACCTTCGAGGAAAGTTTCAGACAGGGAATGTTGGGTCTCAGAAAACAATACCCCAAAATATGGTGCATGGACATGCCAAATAAAGAAGCAGCTTCAGGAGCTCTCTATACTCCCATCCTGCTCCAACCCTCTGTCTCTCCAAAGCATAGGATGAGGCTTTTCTTTAATACTCCTTTATCTGTGTAAAGACTGGACCCACCTGGGAGAGCACAACTGTCCTCCAACCTCTCCCTGAAATTTCATTATCTATTTCAGAAAAGAAGCCTGAGGAATACAACCACACCTGAACAGACTTTTTCATAAAATAATGTCTGCCTCTTAGGCTCATTCAGTTTCAAAGAAAATTATTTACAAGTTAATATCTGTCTTTTGAGTCTATTCATTCTCCCTAATACTCATTTACTATCCCTCAAAAAAATTGCCACATTTTCCCCATCTCTTCTTCCTTTATGAAGAAGGGTATATATGCATCTGGACCTCATTGGGTTCTTGGGTAATATTCTATTAATTATCCTGTGCTTATGCATGTTAAAATACATTTGTATGTATTTTATCTCCTATTAATCTGCCTTTTGTCAGTTCATCTTTGCAAACCTTCAGAGAGTGAAGGGGAAAGCTTTGCCTCTTTGTCCTTAAACCTTCAAAGAAATGGGTAGTCTGCGCCCAAGTTGTTTGTGGCTTGGAAATTGCTTTTCCAGCTTCTCCCAAGACTGTTGGGTCCTTTTCTTTCTTTCCTTTTTGCTTTGTTTTCTTTAGTTTGGGCCTCAGGTGCAGAAGGCTAAATTACTTATACTTCTGCTGGATTCAGGGCATTTTCTAGTCTTTGCAAAAACCCTTCTTGCTTTTTCATTTTCTTATTCCATTTTACCCTCATTTTCCATTCTCTACTTACAATCAACAACTATATTAATGTGCTTGATGTGCAACTTATTTTTGTATGTTTTTATAAAGCATATATTGTTTTGTGTTCATGTTTTTAAAAATTACAAAATGCTATTGGCTAAAAGTCTCTTTTTTCCATCCACTAAAGCACCGTACTTTTAAAGACCCATAGATGCTGCTACGTGTACATCTAACTTATTACTTCCAGTTGCTTCACAATACCTCATTGTGCGGATGCACTGTGTTCCTATTCGCTCCCTCAGTGGTAAATCTGTGCATTGACTCAACTCCACCTACACAAACATCATTGTAATAAGCATCTTTGCACATGTTCTTTTCATTGTCTTTGTGATAATCTTGCTGGGCATCTGCACAGGAGTACAATAAGGGAGATCGCAGTGTGTACATCTGTTTCATTTGATGCTGAACTACTAGATTACTCTTCTGAAAGTGCCCTACCCAGTCCCTAATCCCACCAGCAGCAAATCTCCACTAACACTGGCATTATCCAGCTTCCTAATTGTTGTTAATCTGCTGAGTGGAAAGTGAGATCTTTTGGTTGTTTTAATTTACATTTCCCGAATTACTATGAACTTGAACATCTCTTCATATGTGTCTTAGGCTTTTGGATTTTCCCTAATTGCCTCTTCATATTCACTGCTAATTTTTTAACCAGGGTTCTTTTTTTTTCCTTCCTGATATGCTGGGGTTTTTTGTTTAATCTAGATCAGTCTCTTGTTGGCTTTTGATATTACATATATCTTTTCCTAACTTGCTTTATTTATATGTTTACTTTTTACTTTAAAGATCCTGTCTCCAATCAAAGGATTAATAAAACCCTCAGAAGATCCATCTTTTTATGTAACATTAAGTAGGTTCTAGTTTTATTTTATTTTTTTTTCACATGATTAGTGAGTTGTTATATTTTTTATTACTGACCTGGGACATCTTTTCTTAAATATTTTCTTAATGTTTTATTCTGTCCCATTGATCTGTTTTGCTTGTTGTTGGGCCAGTAACATGCTGTTTCTATTACCAGGGCTTGATAGCATACCCTAATATCTAGCAGGGCTAGACTCCCTTCGTTTTCATTTATTTATTTATTTGTTTTATTTTTTTAAGAGATGGGGTCTCTCCATGTTGGTCAGGCTGGTCTTGAACTTGCAACCTCAGGTGATCAGCCCTCCTCAGCCTCCCAAAGTGCTGGAATTACAGGCGTGAGCCACCGTGCCTGGCCTGACTCCCTCTTCTTTTTCAAAGCTGACTTTTGCTATTCATGGCTCTTTATTCCTCCATGCAAATTTTAGAATAAGTTTATGTAGTCTCTGAAAAAATTCAGTTTAAGTTTTGATTACAGGTATAATGGATGTACTGATCTGGGGGTAGAATTGACTTTTACAATATTCGCAAGAGCATAGAATATCTCTCTGTATATTTATAAAATCTGCCTTTTTATCAGAGTTTCGAAGTTTTCTCTATAGTTTTGTGAATTATTTAAGTTATTGCACAGACAGTTCACAGCTGCCATGTATGGCCTTTGAGTTTTATTATTTTTTCTGGTTGGTTATTGCAGATTACAGCACAATTTTTCAACCTCAGCATTATTGACATTTTGGGCCAGGTAATTCTTTGTCAGAGTGGAAAGGAGGTTCTGTCCTGTACATGGTAGGATGTTTAGTGGCATCCTTAGCTTATATCCATCAGCTGCCAGTAGCACCCCAACTCTAGTTGTGACAAAATGTCTTCAGATGCCAAATGTTCCCATGGGATTAACAGATAAAATACAGGATATCCAAGGTTTTGTCTCAAATATTGCCTAGGACAAAATTATACTAAATATTTATTCATGGTTTATCTGAAATTCAAGTTTAATTAGGTTTCTTGTATTTTTATTTACTAAATTTGTCAACTGTACCTGAGGAGCAAAATCATTCATTCCTGGTTGAGAAACACTGGTGTAGAGAAATGTCAGGCATTTTTATAAGTTGATCTTATTTCAGAGAACGCTGCTGAATTTTGTTAATTGTAATGAGTTCTTTGCTCTATTGGTTTTTCTATGTAGATAATCCTACAATAATGGCAGTTTCATCTCTTTTTTTTTTCCCCTTCATGTAGCTAAACCTGCTTTTTGTTTCTTTAAATATTTCCTTTTCTTATGGTAATGGTTAGGATCCCCAGCACTAAGTCATATAATAGAATTAATAGGGCATTTTGGTACCATTTCCAATTTTAAAGAGAATGTGCCTAACTTTTCTCTATATGAAAAATGTTTGCATGTTCTCACTCATAGGCGGGTGTTGAACAATGAGAACACATGGACACAGGGAGGGGAGCATCACACACTGGGGTCTGTCGGTAGGGGGGAACCCGGGGAGGGACAGCAGGGTGTGGGGAGTTGGGGAGGGATAACATGGGGAGAAATGCCAGCTATAGGTGATGGGGAGGAAGGCAGCAAACCACATTGCCATGTATGTACCTATGCAACAATCTCGCATGTTCTTCACATGTACCCCCAAACCTAAAATGCAATGAAATATATACACATTTTAAAAAAAAAGTTTGCTAGGTTTTTTGTAGCAATTTAAGGGTTTTCTTTTCCATTCTTAGTATCTTGGTCTGTTCAGGGTGCTCCAACAAAATGCCATAAATCTGTGACTTGTAAATAGGAGAAATTAGTTCTCAAAGCTCTGGAGACTGGGAAATCCAAGATCAAGACACTGGCAAATTTGGTGCTGGTGAAGGCCCACTTCCTTGTTCATAGAGAGTATCTTCTCCCTTCATCCTTACATGTCTTTTCTTTTTCTTTTTCTTTTCTTTTATTTTTGCGTAGCTTTTCTTTTTTTTTTTTTTTTTAACTGTACTTTAGGTTCTGGGGTACATGTGCAGATCATGCAGGATTGTTGCATAGGTACATACATGGCAAGGTGGTTAGAATGGCAATCATTAAAGAATCTGGAGACAACAGATACTGGAGAGATGTGGAGAAATAGGAACACGTTTACACTGTTGGTGGGAGTGTAAATTAGTTCAACCATTGTGGAAGACAGTGTGGCAATTCCTCAAGGATCTAGAAATAGAAATTCCATTTGACCCAGCAATCCCATTACGGGGTATATGCCCAAAGTATTATAAATTGTTCTATTATAAAGACACATGCACATGTATGTTCAATGTGGCACTGTTTACAATAGCAAAGACCTGGAACCAACCCAAATGCCCATCAATGTTAGACTGAACAAGGAAAAATGTGACACATATACACCATGGAATACTATACAGCCATAAAAAATGATGAGTTCATGTCCTTTGTAGGGACATTGATGAATCTGGAAACCATCATTCTCAGCAAACTGACACAAGAACAGAAAATCAAACACTGCATGTTCTCACTCATAGGTGGGTGTTGAACAATGAGAACATATGGACACAGGGAGGGGAACATCACACACTGGGGTCTGTTGGGGGGACTAGGGGAGGGACAGTGGGGGATGGGGAGGTTGGGGAGGGATAACATGGGGAGAAATGCCAGTTATAGGTGATAGGGGGATGGAGGCAGCAAACCACCTTGCCATATATGTACCTATACATGTCTTTTCATGTAAGAAACTATGGTCTTTTCAGCCCCTTACAAGGGCACTAATCCCATGTTTGAGGGTGTCAACTCATAACTTAATCATCTCCAAAAGAACCTACTTCCTAAAACCATCAAATGGGAAATTAGCTTTCAAGCTATGAATTTTGGGAGGTCACAAACATTCAATCTATAGAATTCAGTTTGCTAAATTTTTAATTATAAAAAATAGCTGTTGAACTTTATTAAATTGTTTTTCTGCATCTATTGAAATAAATGTACATTTTTCCTTGTTTACTCTTTACTGTGATGAATAACATGGATGCATTCTCTGATAAATGTTCCCTATATTGCTGGGATAAAACATATCTGTTGTTTAGTACATTGTTGGATTAGTTCAGTTAATATTTTATTTGTTAATTTTGCACGTATTGTATTAGTCTGTTTTCCACTGCTGATAAAGACATACCCAAGACTGGGAAGAAAAAGAGGTTTAATTGGACTTCCATGTGGCTAGGGAGGCCTCAGCATCATAGCGGGAGGCAAAATGCACTTTTTACATGGTGGCAGCAAGAGAAAATGAGGAGGAAGCAAAACCAGAAATCCCTGATAAGCCCATCAGATCTTGTGAGACTTATTCACTAGCACGAGAATAGCATAGGAAAGACTGGACCCCATGATTCAATTGCCTCCCCCGAGTCCCTCCCACAACATGTGGGAATTCTGGGATATACAATTCAAGTTGAGATTTGGGTAGGGACAAAATCATTCTGCCCCTGGCCCCTCCAAATCTCATGTCTTCATATTTCAAAACCAATTATGCCTTCCCAACAGACCCCCAAAGTCTTAACTCAAAAGTCCACATTCCAAAATCTCATTTGAGACAAGGCAAGTCTCTTCTGCTTATGAGCCTGTAAAATTAAAAGCAAGCTAGTTACTTCCTAGATACAATGAGGGTACAGGTATTGGGTAAATACAGCCATTCCAAATGGGAGAAATTGGCCAAAACAAAGGGGTTACAGGGCCCTTGCAAGTCCAAAATCCAGTGAGGCAGTCAAATTTTAAAGCTCCAAAATGATCTCCTTTGACTCCAGATCTCACATCCAGGTCATGCTGATGCAAGAGGTGGGTCCCCATGGTCTTAGGCAGCTCCGCCCCTGTGGCTTTGCAGGGTACAGCCTCCTTCATGGCTGCTTTCATGGGCTGGTGTTGAGTGTCTGTGACTTTTCCAGGTGCATGGTGCAAGCTGTGGGTGCATCTACCATTCTGGGGTCTGGAGGATGGTGGCCCGCTTCTCACAGCTCCACTAGGCCGTGCCCCAGTAGGGACTCTGTGTGGGGGCTCCTACATTTCCCTTCCACACCACCCTAGCAGAGGGTCTCCATGAGGTCACTGCCTCTGTGGCAAACTTTTGCCTGGGCATCCAGGCATTTCCATACATCTTCTGAAATCTTGGCAGAGGTTCATAAACCTCAATTCTTGACTTCTGTGCACCCACACACTCAACACGACATGGAAGCTGCCAAAACTTGGGGCTTCCACCCTCTGAAGCCACAGCCCAAGCTGCATGTTGGCCCCTTTCAGCCATGACTGGAGTGGCTAGGACACAGGGACTTGTCCCTGGGCTGCACACAGCACGGGGACCTTTGACTGGGTCCATGAAACAATTTTTTCCTCCTGGTCCTCCAGGCCCGTGATGGGAGGGGCTGCTGTGAAGTTCTCTGATCTGGCCTAAAGATATTTTCCCCCTGGTCTTGGGAATTAACATTAGGCTCCTTGCTACTTATGCAAATTTCTGCAGCTGGCTTGAATTTCTCCCCAGAAAAAAATGCGTTTTTCTTTTCTATCACATAGGCTGCAAATTTTCTGAACTTCTATGCTCTGTTTCCCTTATAAAACTGAATGCCTTTAACAGTACCCAAATTGCATCTTGAATGCTGCTTAGAAATTTCTTCTGCCAGATACCCTAAATCATCTTTCTCAAGTTCAAAGTTTCACAAATCTCTAGGGCAGGGGCAAAATGCCACTAGTCTCTTCACTAAAACATAATAAGAGTCACCTTTGCTTCAGTTCCCAGCGAGGTCCTCATCTCCATCTGAGACCACCTCAGCTTGGACCTTATTGTCATATTGCTATCAGCATTTTGGGCAAAGCCATTCAAGTCTCCAGGAAGTTCCAAACTTTTCCACATTTTCTTGTCTTCTTCTGAGTCCTTCAAACTGTTCCAGTCTCTGCCTGTTACCCAGTTCCAAAGTCACTTCCACATTTTCAGCTATCTTTTAAGCAATACCTCACTTCTGGTACCAATTTACTGTATTAGTCTGTTTTTACACTGCCGATAAAGACATACCAGAGACTGGAAAGAAAAAGAGGTTTAATTGGACTTGTAGTTTCACATGGCTGGGGAGGCTTCAGAATCATGGCAGGAGGCTTTCTTACATGGCAAGAAAAAATGAGGAAGAAGCAAAAGCGGAAACCCCTGATAAGCCCATCAGATCTCATGAGACTTACTCACTATCAGGAGAATAGCACAGGGAAGGCTGACTCCCATGATTCAATTAACTCTCCCTGGTTCCCTCCCACAACTTGTGGGAATTCTGGGAGATACAATTCAAGTTGAGATTCGGGTGGGGACACAGCCAAACTATATCACTGATTCAGAAATACAATAAGCCTGTAATTTTTTTTTTCTATTGATCCAATCTAGTTTTGAATCAGGATTACATTAGCTTCATAAAAAAGGCTTGACAATTTTCTCTCTTTTTCCACTTACTGGAACAATTTGTGAGATTAAAAATAATCTGTCTTTTGAAAGTTGGGTAGAGCACATTTGTAAAGCTATCTAGGCTTTAGGGAGAGGAGCTATGATTAGCATTTCAATTTCTTTGGTGCTTGTTAGTCTATTCAAGTATTCTGTATCTTGGCATTTCATATTTCCCTACAAAGTTGTCTATAATATCTAAAGTTTCACATTGTTTAGTATACAGTTGTCTAAAATACTCTAAAAACTTTTTTGTTTTTTTTTTTTAGAAAATTTCAAACACATTCAAAAGTAGATTAATGAACCTCTGGTGCTTCAGCAGTTATCGATTTATGGCCAATCTTGTTTCATCTGGAGCCCCACCCACATCCCCTCATAACTTTTTGAAGTAAATCTCAGACATTATATCATGACACCTGCAAATGCTGCTGTAAAAGTCTTCAAAAGACAAAGACTCTTTTTGAACCTGCTCACCATACCATTACCTCCTCCCCAGATAATTTATCAACATCAGGAAACTCCTAATTAGTGTTTAAACTTCTAATTTTCTCACAAGTGTCATTTTTTTTTTTAATTTGGTGGAGGAGATAAAGTTTATCATTTGAATCAGAATCCAAAGTTTACACATTGCATTTGGCAGTTTTAATATCTCATAACCTCTGTTTCTCTTCAGCCTTCTGTTTTCCTCCCAGGGTTTCCCATGATTGCATCTTTAGTTTGACACGTTCCCTTGTCTTCTGTATTTCCCGTAAATTGGCAGTTAAATCTCAATCTGATATAGAAGGGCTGGGCTCCCGGCTAAATCCCACCCTTAAGCCTGGAACCACGGCCCTCGATGAAAACAGGTGACCCTGGTTTTCCACCTAAATGTTGCCTTTTTGGCCTGTCCCACCCCTAGCCTGTGCCCATAAAAGACTTAAGCTGGCAGCGCAACACAAGCAGCTGAGCGGCATGCAGAGAAGCAACTGAGTGTCGGAGACTATGGATAGATGCAGCTCACTTCAGACAGTGCAGCTTCGGAGACGGACCCAGTCAGAAACCCCCAGGCATCAGGGAAAGATCACCTTCTCCTCTCCTTTCCAGCCTCCCTTTCCGCTGAGAGCCACCCATGGCTCAATAAAGTCTTCTGCATTCACCACCTTTCAAACAGTTCGTATGACCTGATTCTTCCTGGATGCTGAACAAGAACCCAGGTGTCAAGAGTGCAGGGGCTGCCATCCTGACCCTCCACTGAGCTGGTTGGCACTTGGCCATCCCTGGATGGCAGAGCTGAAAGAACTCTGGTTGTAATGTGCTTGGACACTGCTGTGGAGCATGCAGAGCCTGCTCCCTCCAAAGAGGAGGGACCGGCCAGTTCTAGCGTTCATTTGCTCAGGTTCCTGCACTCTCTTGCTCTTTTGCTTTCTCATGCCAGGAGTGGCCAGTGATGGGTTGAGTGAAATGAGCCACTCTAGCTCCTGCCCATGAAGGGGGTCAAAGGAACCATCTCATCTCAAATCCATGATCTGATTTAGGTTTGATGTTTTGGCAATGCTACTGCGATTACATTATTCTTTCATCTTTGTTGTGCCTGTAATTGTTTCCCCCTCTTTTTCATCGTAGGTTTTATCTATTTGCAGTTTCATTTTCTCTCTCTTTTTCTTGATCGGTTTTGCCTGAATTTTATTTCATTAATCGTTTCAAATAATTAGCTTTTGATTTGGTCATTTTTTTCTGCTTTGTCCTTTTCCATTTTATTGAATTTTGCCTTTATTTAGTTTCCCTTGTTTCTTGGATCTGTTTCTTTTATTCCAACTTCTTGAATTTACAGTTTCACTTGTGTTTGAAGTTATAATTTCCCTCTATCTACTGCTTAAGTTCTATACATTTCAGTTCTACACACATTGCCATTTCATTGTCACTCCAAGTAACCAGCAATTTTCTATACTTTTTAACTTTCAAAATATATTCTCTTATTTAGTTTCCAGTAATATATTTTTTATAAACTATCCCTCTGTTATTTATTTCTAATTTTTTGGCATTCTGGTCTGAGAATACAATCTGTATGATGCTGATTCTTTGGAATTTATCAAGTAATCCTTTGTGGCCTGGTATATGGACAATGTCATAACCCTTATATATGTGCTTAAAAACTGCTTTCTCTGGTATTGAGCATAGAATTAGACAGAAGGCGAAAGGGAGAGACAAACACAGAGGCAGCTATATTCCAGAGCATTCGCAGAAGTTATTTCTGGGATGGGAAAATTATAGGTGGTCTTTATTTTCTTCTTGGACAGCAGTAGTCTTTACTTGCCTATGATTTCAAACATGCTTGAAAACAATGTCAAAGATTTTATAGGCCTCCCACTGCCCTGGTGGGTCAGAGCAATGGTGTGGGCAAGAGGCAACATTTTCCATTGCCCATCATCTGGGTGGCTCACCTGACCTTCTGGGCCTGCCATCCTGCTCTATGAAATGAGGATATTTAAACTCCCACTCAACTTGAACATTTGTTTTCTGTTATTTATAACCTTCACCTGCTGCTGGCATGAATACCTGAAAATCCTGGGACTGTGGGGTGTGGTCCAGGCTCTCAGGTGTCAGCATGGCAGGGAATCCCACAAACCTATCCCTGGAGGGAGTGCAGAATCCCACACATGAAGGGGTTGGGGTGAGGCCTTTCTCACAGTATTGTCTGGAGAGGGTGTGGACTCTTTCCTTCTTTCATTTTGGGATAAACAAGGTTTTCTTTCTCATGCTGTACTCTGTTTTCCAGGCTGCAAGCCCATTTCCAGGGGAAGCATACAGGCAGTGCCAATCAGAGCATTGAAGTAAATGGGAATCAGTATCCTTGGCAGTGCCTGTGTTTTGTTTTATTAAATGTTTTCCTTTTTTTTTTTTTTTTGAAAGAACGAAAGAGAGAGAAAAGAAGAAAAAAAGAAAGAGTGAAAGAAAGAAAGAAAAAAGAATGTAAGAGAGAAAGAAAGAGGAAGAGAAAGAGGGAGAGAGAATGGGATTCTTGTTCTATTGCCCAGGCTAGAATGCAGTCTAAAAATGGGTATTAAAAACCTCTTTTATGCCA
>CAUYLG010016597.1:0-76909 GCA_963573385.1 Cacajao melanocephalus | reverse complement strand
TTTTGTTTTATTGTTTGTTTTAAAAACCTTTGTAACCCACCCTTTGTAAAATTCTTTTTTTTTACAAAAAAAAAAAAAAAAAAAAAAAAAAAAAAAGCCTTCACAGGAAAAAAGTGACCATCTTTTCTGTAACTTAATTTTCTTCCAGTTGAAGAAGTGGTTGTGACTTTGCAGCTTGGAGGTGACAAAGAACCAACAGAGACAATAGGAGACTTATCAATTTGTCTTGATGGGCTACAGTTAGAGTCTGAAGTTGTTACCAATGGTGAAACTACATGTTCAGAAAGTAAGTGATCACCTTTTTAAGGTCTTTAATGATTCTTCTTGAATAAAATAGGCATTGCAGTATGCTATATGTAATTATTTCGATTTTTTTTCAGGTTAATAAAATGATTTTTTCTGGCTGGATGTGGTGACTCACACCTCTAATCCTAGCACTTTGGGAGGCTGAGGCAGGAGGATTGCTTGAGCTTGGAGGTTGAGGCTGCTTTGAGCTATAATCAATGCCATTGCAGTCCAGCCTGGGTGACAAGAGTGAGACCTTGTTTCTTAGAAAGAAAGAAAGAAAAGAAAAAGAGATTTTTTTTTTCTTTTTAAAAAATAGACCTTGATCACTTTAAACATTTTCTTTTTAGTGTATTTTTTCTATGAATAAAAGCATGTATGTTTTTATGTAAGTTGAAAAATTAGCCAAATAGAGGTTGAATCACAGTTGGCCCCATGAGTAATTGGTTGATTTATATAGTATTTATTTTGTAGGCCAACTATGGCAGTTAATATGGGTTAGATGACACGCCCCCTCCTGTGCCAGTGGTAGACAAAGTTTATTGTCTGTAGCAGCGTGTGACTGAGTTTAAATATGACTCACCTGCCCAACATGGTGACACCGGTTTCTACTAAAATTACAAAAAAATTAGCCGGGCGTGATGGTGGGTGCCTGTAATCCTAGCTACTGGGGAGGCTGAGGCAGGAGAATTGCTTCAACCTAGGAGGCAGAGGTTGCAGTGAGCAGAGATTTCGCCATTGCACTGCAGCTATTACAAGCTGAAATCCATTTACCATTCCCCTTCTATTTCTGTAGGCTACACTTACAGAGATATCTTCTGACAATACTAATTCATTATATGTGTGCTAATAAATCTTACAATCTCTGATTTACTGGTGTGTGTTAAAGGAAAATAAACATGAGCTATGATTAAAAGAAGTTTCTGTGGTGGCATCTGAGTTAGTGGCTGGACAGCTAGCATATTTAATAAAACTTCTTCCCACTGTTTTCCCATCAGATACTTCCATCACTTCCTAATGTGCTAAGTGTATTTTCACTTGAAACAGATTTCAGAGGCCTGAAGACAATGAAAGAGCAGATTAATGGATTTCTTGATGAATTTGACAAATATCTTTTGGTTTACTTAGAAACTGCATTATGAAACATTTTGCAGTTGTCAGATGCTGTTCTTTTTTTGCTACCTTGTTGGAAGACTTCCTACTTCCTCATGACTTTTAAAAATAGCAGGACAGACTGGGTGCAGTGGCTCACACCCCTTGATCCCAGCACTTTGGGTGGCTGAGGCAGGAGGGTTGCTTGAGCCCAGGAGTTTGAGACCGCCTAAGCAACATGACAAAACTGTCTCTGCAGAAAATACAAAAATTTGCCATGTGTATGGCACGTGTCTAGTCCAGGTACTTGGGAGGTCAAGGTGGGAGGATTGTTTGAACCCAGGAGTTGGAGGTTGCGGTGAGCAAAGGTCACGCCACTGCACTCCAGCCTGGGTGACAGAGTGAGACCTTGTCTCAACAAAAAGTGGCAGGTCCTAGCATGTCTTACAGATTAGGTCTTTGGGGCTAGTGAGGATGTAAAGAAATTTATTTCTGAAATGGTTATACTGATTTAGAGTTGACACTTTGATTATTGTTCATAAGAACTCTATAATAGTCATATTTTTCTATATATAAATTGGAAGTCTTTAAGATAAAATACAAGTTGCATTGTTAAACTGCCCTAAACCTCAGTATTTATAGTGTCCTAAGTTTCCACCCAAGAAGTTGAAACTACTACTAATGTAAAATATTTAATAATTAACCAAAGTAAAGCTTATCAGTCTTCATATTTAAGAATAGGATCTAAGCTGCATATGTATACTTACGACTTTAGTGTTTATTTCTTACAGAAATAAGCATTTCTTTCTATGTCAACAGTTTTCTGTTCAAGTAGGAAAATAATTGACCAGTGAGAATTTAGTCTGATTCTGTGAGGTAAAGAGATGTTTTAACTACGAAGTCATAGTGGATTTTAGGTTTGGCATTGCCAGATACAATAGCTGTTATTTGTTGAATGCTTACCATGTACCAAGCACTGTGTTGGTGTTTTACATATATTCTCCTTTAGCCATCACAACTTTGTAAAGCATTACCTGCATTTTGCAGATAAGGGAAGTGAAGCTCTGAGCGTTTAAATAGCATTTCCAGTACCACACAAATTAGTATGACACAGTGAAGATTGAAACACAGTTAATTTGTCAACGTTGCCATTTCTTTCCAAAATACTATTGGTTTCACATGTAAAACCCTAGGAACTTTAAATCAGATTATGAATTGTAAGCAAACAGAACTCAATTCAGCTCATGTGTGGTAGGAACTGTACATGTTCTTTGATTGATTGGCTTCATTTCTGTACTTTCTTTTTTTTTTGAGACAGAGTCTTACTTTGTCGCCCAGGCTGGAGTGCGGTGGTGCAATCTCAGTTCACTGCAACCTCTGCCTCCTAGGTTCAAGCCATTCTCCTGCCTCTCAGCCTACCGAGTAGCTGGGACTACAGATGTGTGTGCCACCACACCCAATTAATTTTTGCATTTTTAGTAGAGATGGGGTTTCACTGTTTTAGCCATGATGGTCTGGATCTCCTGACCTCATGATCCGCCCACCTCGGCCTACCAAAGTGTTGGAATTTCAGGCGTGAGCCACCGTGCCTGGCCCATTTCTGTACTTTTTGACTGTATACCAGAAACGAAAATTAGAGTTTGGTACTGAAATTGAATTTGTGGCACCTGGGTATTGATTGTTGGGTAAGAACTGGGGAGAAAATTGCTTTTATAGTCTAATTTAATTTTTTCTAATATAGATTTTAAGATTTTTTTTCCTGACCATGTTCATTTATGTTTTTTGTTAAAGAACGTGCAGGATAGTTCTTATAAGAAATCTGTTCTTGGCTGGGCGCAGTGGCTCAAGCCTGTAATCCCAGCACTTTAGGAGGCTGAAGCAGGCGGATCACCTGAGGTCAGGTGTTCGAGACCAGCCTGGCCAACATGGCAAAACCCCAGCTCTAACTAAAAATATAAAACTTAGCTGGGCATGGTGGCGCGTGCCTCTTGAACACTTAGAGGCCATTGTAGGGTTGTTAATTGGCCTAATTTCAATATTGTTGTATTTCAGACAATAGGGAAACCTAAAGAAGAGAGAGAGGAAGACTGATGCCTGATTGATAGAGCAGTCAGAACACATACAACATCTGTTGTTTGCCATTTTATATAGGTGTGGTCATGGCACCCCTAAACAATTATGGTAGTAACTTCAACAATGACTAATTGTAGATCACCATAACAGAAATAACAGTAATGAAAGTGTGAAATATTGCTGGAACTACCAACATGTGACAGATACGATCAAACACTTGCTGTTGGGAAAATTGTGCCGGTAGACTTGCTCAATTCAGGGTTGTGACAAACCTTCATTTTGTAAAAAAACACATCATCTGTGAAGTGCAATAAAGTGAAGCTCAATAAAATGAGGTGTCTTTACTATGAAGATTAGATTTTCCTAATGAGATCTCTTCTGGTGTAGTCGTCCTTCACCCTCGTCATAGGGGATATGTTCCAGGACCTCCCAGTGTATATCTGAAACTGTAGATAGTACTGAACTCTATATAAACTTGTTTAGGCATTTTTTTCTATTATATACATAACTATGATAAAATTTAATTTGTAAAGTTAGGCACAGTAAGAGTTTAACCACAATAATAAGAAAGTAAGGCAGGCATGGTGGCTCATGCCTGTAATCCCAGCACTTTGGGAGTCCGAGGCGGGCAGATCATGAGGTCAGGAGTTTGAGACCAGCCTGGCCAACATGGTGAAACCCCATTTCTACTAAAAATACAAAAATTAGCTGAGCATGGTGGTGGGCACCTGTAATTCCAGCTACTTGGGAGGCTGAGGCAAGAGAATTGCCTTCACCCAGGAGGTAGAGATTGCAGTGAGCTGAGATCATGCCACTGCACTCCAGCCTGGGTGTCAGAGTGAGACTCTGTCTCAAAAAAGGAAAGAAAACCATTATAATAGTATACTATAATAAAAGTTATAGGAATGTCATCTCTCAATTTCAGTTTCACTCCAAAAATACCTCACATTTTAGCTTTGTTTAGAGCTTTGGGAGGAAGAATACCTTACTGTATTCACCTACTTTTGGACCACAGTTGACTGGGTAATTAAAACTATAGATAAGGGGAGTTCTGCAGTACTTACAGACACATTTTTGGTTCTTTCTTCTTGGTGGATAAATTTTCTAAAAATGGCGGTTATATAAATAAACTTTTTCCAAGTGAAACAAAATGTACTTGTTTTTTCTGGTCTTTAAGTTTTATTTTAAAAACTAGCTAGCTTTATATTCCCCTACTTTCAACCAGTTTAATACCTTGTTAAGAGTCTCACTTGTAATGTTTTTTTAATATAAATTGTAGTGGTGTTTTCTTTCAATGAAGTACAGTGTTAATCTGCTTTCATGGGTCCGTAGAAAGAGGTCTTTAATTTGCTATTTAGATAGACTTTTTTTTTTTTTTGAGATCGAGTATTGCTCTTGTTGACCAGGCTGGAGTGCAATAGTTCGATCTCGGCTCACTGCAATCTCCACCTTCCTGGTTCAGGTGATTCTCCTGCCTCAGCCTTCCGAGTAGCTGGGATTACAGGTGCCTGCCACCATGCCTGGCTAATTTTTGTATTTTTAGTAGAGACGGGGTTTTACCAAGTTTGCCAGGCTGGTCTCGAACTCCTGACCTCAGGTGATCCGCCCGCCTTGGCCTCCCAAAGGGCTAGGATTACAGGCATGAGCCACTACGCCCAGCCCGACTTTTTTTTTTTCTTTTTTTGAGGTTGACTTATTTTTATAACCCACAGATCTAAACTAACAAATGGAGTGTGGGCAGTTCATATCTGCTAGAGCTTCTTGTTTATCTTTTTTTTTTCTTTTTGTGAGGTGGTTTTTTTGGTGATGTGATTACTATCTGTCTTCCCATATATGACATCTAACAAGAAACACAGAAAAGTATTATTGTTAAAGATATTAGTTATCCTAAAGAGAAAGAAAAATGCATTTTACTTTTAACTTTTTTTTTTTTTTTTAAGACAAGGTCTTGCTCATTTGCCAAGGCTGGAGGGCAGTGGCGTGATCTTGGCTCACAGTCACCTCTGCCTCCTGGGCTCAAGCTAGGACTACAGGCGCACTCAACCACACCCAGCTAATTTTTGTATTTTTTGTTGAGACAGGTTCTCACCCTATTGCCCAGGGTGGTCTCAAACTCCTGAGCTCAAGTGATCCTCCTGCTTCAGCCTCCCAAAGTGCTGGGATTATAGTCATGAGCCACCACTTCCAGCAGCTTTTAACTTCATGATTATAAAACAGGAACATAGTCTTGTAAAGATCTTTACTCTTTACCATGTATACTCTGGATGTGTTTAAAATTGATTTAGGGATAGTTTTTGGAATATGTGACTTCTGGTTCTTACTGTGTATGTTCCATTCCTTTTAAATTTTGATGCTTTGTTGTGTTAGGCTCTAGTTTTTGTAGTTCCACTTAATGTTAGGATAAATAAAACCATTTTCATATGTGAATATATTGATAATGTTTTTTACCAAAATAATAAATTCTAAGAAGCTAGCCTACATTTTTTGCTTTACCAAATGTTATTTGAAGTTAACTAGATCTCAACTGGTCTGGGTACCAACTAATTATTTTGTAGAGATAAACTTTGCTGTAATGCTAGTTTTAAAAATTTGACTTACATTTGAACATATGTCTATGTATGCTCGAAATATAAAATAATTTACTTCCCCACAAAAGGTAGTAAAACTCCTTTCAACATGTATGTTATGTTTTTGTCTTACTTTATGAGAGCTACTTTAAAAATGAAGTATTGAGGCTATGATATGGTCATTGTGAATTTCAGTGAAGACTACTGTATTCTTCATTTTTACAATTTACAAAGCACTTTGGTATATATTCTCATATTTAATATGTGTAAGATATAAACCAGCATAATAAAATGAGCATCCCTGAAACTATCATACAGCTTAAGAATTAGAGTATTAACAATATCATTGCATCCACCTGTATTTTTCTTCTTGTATTATTCCTTTTCTATAGAGATTATCACTGTTCAGAACTTTGAATTTATCATTTCTGTGTTCCTTAAAGATTTTATCCTGTGTGTGATATATAAGCATTATGTTATTTGTACATTTCCCTTGAGCTGTATGAAAATATCAGTGTTGCCTTTTTTTTTTTTTTTTTTTTTTTTTTGAGGTGGAGTCTCATATTGTCTCCCGGACTGGAGTGCAGTGCTGCGATCTCGGTTCACTGCAACCTCTGCCCCTCGGGTTTAAGTTTTTCTCTTGCCTCAGCCTCCCGAGTAGCTGAGATTACAGGTGCCTGCCACCACGCCCAGCTAATTTTCAGTGTTACCTTTTAAGATTTAGTCATATTATTGTATCTGTAGGCCATTCACTTTTACTACTACATAGTAATCTTTTGGGTGACTGTTCCAGGATTTTAAGATTTTTATATCAAAGGACATTTGCTTAGCTTTTTTTTTTCTCCCCATTATGAATGGTGATACATTGAACACTTTTGCATATGTTTATTAGTAAACAGATTTAAAGTTTTATGTAGGGTGTATGCTTGAGGGTAGAATTGCTGAGGTATGTGCATCTTCAGTCTTAACAATATTTATTGATGCTTCAGATATGCTCACTATTTGTTAGGATTTTTTAAAACTGAGATGAAATTTACATAACATACAGTTAACAGTGATGTACATCCACCATCTCTCTCTAGTTTCAGATCTTTTTTGTCACCTCCGGAAAAAACTCAATTTTTCCTTCTCCTAACCCCTGATAACTACTAATCTGCTTTCTGTCTATGTGGATTTACCTATTCAGGATATATCATATAGAAGGAATCATGTGACTTTTTGTGCCTGAATTCTTTACTTAGCATAATGACTTTGAGGTTCATCCAAATTGTAGAATGTATCAGTCCTTTCTTCTTATGGCTGTATAATAATTCTGCTGTGTATACATGTGCCACAATTTGTTTATCCATTCATCCATTGATAGATATTTGGCTTATTTCCATTTGGCTTTTATGAATCATAAATCATGCTGCTATAAGCATTTGTGTACAAGGCTCTGTGTAAAAATATGTTTTCATTTCTTTTGGATATATACCTAGGAGTAAAATAGTAGTTTCTCATTTCTTCCTTGTAATTTTCTTTTGATACATAGGATTTATTTTTTTTAACTTTCTCCATTTGATAATTCCAGCGTCTGAAATCCTTGGGAATATAAATTTTTTTTTGTCTCTTCCTCATTGAAGTTTGTTTTCATTTGTATTTGTTCTTCGATTGCAAGTTTATATTTGATCTTAGTCTGTTGGAACCTTAAGGGCCTAAATTCGGGATTCTTTGCCTCAGAGAAAATTTCTTTTGCTTCTGCTAGTTGCCAAGGTGTATTACACAAATTTCTTTAGCTTCTGCTAGTTGCCAAGGAGTACCACACCTCCTTTCCTACGTGTGTATTTCTAGAATGGATCAGACCCTTGCCAGCCTGATGTAGCAGGCTCTGGTTCATCACCCCAGGTTTGCGGCTAGCCCAAGACTTCCTAATCCATCTCAGGATTGAAAATGGCCCTCTAAGTAACCCAGTTTTTCACATTTGCTTACTGCATACCTGTGTCCATTCACTCTTTTTTTTCCTTTTTCTTTTTGAGACAGGATCTTGCTGTGTTGCCCAGACTAGAGCTCAGTGGCTATTCACAGGAGCCATCATATCACATTGTATCTTTGAACTCCTGGCCTCAAGCAGCCCTCCTGCCTTAGCTTTCTGAGTAGCTGGGACTTCAGGTGCTCGCCACCACACCTGGCTTTAGTTAACTTTTTTGTTTGAGATTGCTAGACACCCCAGAAATAGGAATGATTTGTTAAACTGCTTTATCTAGGAGCTAGTTATATTGTGGTGGGAGCGCAGGTCATTTTGACTTGTTCACTGAGTAGAAGAGATCTTTGTAGATCTCCCAAAGTTTCTTTTGGGTAAAACATGTGCATTTAGCAATCTGATGAGTTTTCTTGAGGAAATTTGGATTGGGAATACTTGGGCAATAAATACATTTGTAAAATGCAGTGATTAAGAACAACCATTGTTCTCTTCTTGGACATTCATTGTATAAGTGTTAGATTTTTATTGTTAACTATCTTCTGGTTATAAGCAGAGGATAAGATCTAAATAATTCATGCCATAAATTTCATAGTTATGGTTTCACTCTATATTGGAGTGAAATAAAAGAGCAAATATTCCAGGCATGGTGTCTCACACCTGTAATCCCAGCACTTTGGGAGGCCAAGGTGGGAGGATCACTTGAATCCAGGAGTTTGAGACTAGCCTGGACAACATGGTAAGACCCTGTGTATTCAAAAAAATTAAAAAATGGTCAAGTACAGTGGCTCACACCTATAATCCCAGCATTTTGGGAGGCCAAGGCGGGCGGATCACGAGGTCAGAAGAGTGAGATCATCATGGCTAACATGGTGAAACCCCGTCTTTACTAAAAATGCAAAAAATTATCTGGGCATGGTGGCACGTGCTTGAGTTCCAGCTACTCAGGAGGCAGAGGCAGGAGAATTGCTTGAACCTGGGAGGTGGAGGTTGCAGTGAGCCGAGATAGTGCCACTGTACTCCAGCCTGGGTGATAGAGCAAGACTCTGTCTCAAAAGATAAAATAAGAAATTGAAAAAAAAAAAAAAATATATATATATATATATATAGCTGGGTTTATGGTGGCATTCATCCATGCATCCTCCCACTTTGTGAGGCTGAGGTGGGAAGATTGCTTGAGCCTAGGAGGTTGGGGCTGCAGTGAGCTATGATCATGCCACTGTACTCCACCCTGGACAATGAAGCAAGACCCTTTGTCAAAAAAAAGATTGAACAAAAATGGCCCTTGTTTAGACTTTACTAATGAGATGTAAATTTCGAGAAATAATAGTTATTATTTATGGACTGCTTATATGTGCTAGCACAGTGGTAAATGTTTACATGTTTAATTCTTATGAGCACTCTATGATGTAGGTGTAATCCACATTTTATACATGAAGGAAAAGGTATAGGAAGTCAAATATACTTTTGTAAGGTCACAAAGTACACGATAGAACTACAATACAAACCTGGGCAGTCTGGCCTCATAACTCATGTGTTTAAAATACTGTTCTTTGTCACTGTAGTGAGAAAGTTTAGAAGTAGCAGGTAATGGTGGATTTAAATGGATTATTCCAAGTGGTTTTCTTAATTTTGAGAAAAGTGAAATACTAATTTACAGATTTTAGTAACTTATGCTAGATATTTTTTTGTGGTTTTCTGATTTCATTTATGTCCCATTCATAAGCCATTTTAGGGGAATATATTCCATATTAAAACATTCTTAAATTGAAATTTACCCTTTATAGCCAAAATGTATTTCATTGTACCATTTTTTTTTAAACCACGTTAACATCTTTGTTGAGTTGTATTTTATACAACATAAAATTTACCCATTTCAAGTGTACAACTTAATGCATTTTAGTAACTTAAGTGAGGGATTCAACTATCACTGTAATTCAGGTTTAGAACATTTTTTTCCCCTCAATAAAATCCCTCTTGCCAGTTTACAGGAGCTTCTCTTCCCACCATCAGCCTCAGGTAACCACTAATCTTTTTTTTTCTTTTCTGAGATGGAATCTCGCTGTTACCCAGGTTGGAAGGCAGTGGTGACACTCTGCTCACTGCAACCTCTGCCTTCTGAGCTCAAGCGATTCTCCTGCCTCAGCCTTCCAAGTAGATGGGACTACAGGCGCCTACCACCATGCCTAGTTAAGTTTTGTATTTTTAGTAGAGGCAGTGTTTCTCCATGTTGGCCAGTCTGGTCTTGAACTCCTGACCTCAGGCAATCCACCCACCTTGGCCTCCCAAAATGCTAGGATTACAGGTGTGAGGCACCATGCCCAGTCTCTATTTTTTATCTCTAAAAATTTGCCTTTTTATGGACATTTTGTATAAATGGAATCATAAAATACGTGGGTTTTTTTGGTCTAGCTCTTTTCACTTAGCATAATGTTTTTGAAGCTCATCCACCACATAGTGTGTTTCATTGGTTTGTTCTCTTTTATTACCAAATAGTAATAATTCTATTGTGTAGACAACATTTTATTTGTTCACATACTATTTTAAAAATATATATTTCTAGATTGCATGAGACATTTACCAACTTTGCTAAGTATGGTATAGTACAGTGGTGACTCAGCATTTTTAAAATGAATTAATCCACCAATTATGCTTTGCTGTAATATGGTAATGATTTCATTGTTTGAAACTATCCAGGGACTATTGTTCCTTTACTAAATTAACCTAGATGGTTGAATTTGAGTTCTTATTTCTGCGTTTGATGATTTTTCTTTCTCTTACCCTGTCTACCATTTGTTTTTTGCTTCTTTAAATGTACCTAGCTTTAGCAGCCTCCCTCCAGCACTTTTTGAGATGGCGTTTCGCTCTTGTCGCCCAGGCTGGAGTGTAATGTTGCGGTCTCAGCTCACTGTAACCTCCGCCCCCTGAGTTCAAGCGATTCTCCTGCCTCAGCCTTCCAAGTAGCTAGGATTGGAGGTACCCACCACCGTTCCCGGATAATTTTTGTATTTTTAGTAGAGATGGGGTTTCACCATATTGGCCAAGCTGGTCTCCCAACTCCTGACCTGAGGTGATCTGCCCACCTTGGCCTCCCAAAATGCTGGGATTACGGGTGTGAAGTACTGTGCCTGGCCACTCCAATACTTTTATAGTAAAAAGATTTTGACTGAATTCTAAGGATATATTGATTTTCCATCAATCAAGTAAGAAAATATGAACACTGACATTAATTTTTGGCCACTTGGATTCCCATTTGTGGCTTTCCTGTTTTTTAAGCTGTTTCCCAGGACCCTGCAGAAAAAAGGCGTTATGGGTTTTTCTATTTCTGGAATCAATTTTATCATTCTGCTGGTAATCACTTTTTTATGAGGTATTTGGGATATAAAGATGGTTAAAACACAAGGATTGAATTAGAGTTAGACATATTTCAAAAAAAGGCAGGAGTAGTAGTGCGTGAATAATATACCTTTAGTAATTAACATCCCTTATCCGTAATTATAAGCATTTGCACAAAATTTTGGTAGACATTTTCTTGTAGTTATAAACATCACATTTTCCTCTTAAAGTCATGTTGGAATTTAAGGTATAGTAAGTTTCTTATTACAAAGATTTAATAAAAGGCTTTGCTTACATGGCATGTTTAGAAAAAACATCAAAACTACTCTCTGGAAACTCATTTTATGTTTAAACTTTGATGTTAAAGGTGCTTCTCAGAATGATGATGGCTCCAGATCCAAGGATGAAACAAGGTAAGCATTCATTGATTGCTTCCACAGAATGCAGAAGGATAGAAGATTTCCTAAATATTCATTTTACAAATATGAATTTGTAAACTTCAAATTCATGGTGTAACAATAAATGAGTGTCAGAAAGAATTCAGAACTCAAGAGGGAAATATTTGTGAAAGATTGAAGATTCTTAGCTTATTGGATTACAGCTATCTGGAGTAGACTAGGGATAACCACATTGTTGATACTTCTTCAGCTTGTAGAAAATAAATATATTGGCACCTTTTCAGAGGGAGGGCATTCTAAATCCCAAACCATCACTGGCTGTTAAGTTTCTTTTCCAGGAAAGCTGAGATAGGAGCTTTACACATATGTGAAGGTCACCACTAGCTATTGTATCATCTGGGCCTTCATTAGAAGGGGCAGAGCTTTATATCAGCTGTTTGCTATTAGCCTAGGTTTAGCACTTTCATGTGCCTATCTGCCTTCAAGATCGGACCTAAAATGTGTTGAAAGCCTTGGGCTATGTTAATTAACTTAGACTGCTTATTGGTTATCCTGGAAACTGGTAATAGTAGATAAAATAGGAAAGGAGATGTTTCTGCTTTTAAAGCAAAAAGTGGCATGTCTTAACCACAGAGTGCAGTGATTATAAAATTCTGTTTGATTCTTTTTCTCAAATTACATAAGCAGTGAGTAGGAAGACGATGAGGAACCACAGGAAGTGTAGTCAGAAGAGAAGGAGAAAAGTAATGTCACAGACCAGACTGTAAGGGAAAACTATCCACAACGATGAGATATTACAGTGTCAGATACTGCAGAGGAGGATAGGTGAAGCAAGTAGAACAAAATACTGATGGTTGTTGAAGTTGTGCTGGTAGGTACATAGCAGTTTATTGTACTGGTCTATCTGCATTTGTGATATATGAGTTTTGTTTTTATTGTTTTAGACAGAGACTCGCTTTGTTACCCAGGCTGGAGTGCAGTGGTGCGATGTCAGCTCACTGCAACCTCTATCTGTTGGTTTCAAGTGATTTTCCTGCCTCAAGCCTCCTGAGTAGCTGGGACTACAGGCACATACTACCATGCTCGGCTATTTCTATTTTTAGTATAGACGGGTTTCACCATATTGGCCAGGCTGGTCTCGAACTCCTGACCTCAGGAGATCTGCCCACCTTGGCCTCCCAGAGTGCTGGGATTACAGGCATGAACCATCACACCTGGCCAATATATGGTAGTTTATTTTTTTTTTTTTTTTTTTTTTAAGACAGAGTCTTGGTCTGTCTCCCAGGCTGGAGTGCAGTGACGTGGTCTGAGCTTACTGCACTCTCTGCCTCCCGGGTTCAAGTGATTCTCCTGCCTCAGCCTCTCAAGTAACTGTGATTATAGGCATGTGCCACCATGCCTGGCTAATTTTTTGTATTTTTAGAGTAGACATAGGGTTTTACCATATTGGCCAGGCTGCTTTTGAACTCTTGACCTCATGATCCACCCGCCTCGGCTTCCCAAAGTGCTGAGATTACAGGTGTGAGCTACCATGCCTGATGGAAGTTTTTGTAATGAAAAGTTAAAGACAACTCATCAAGATCTTTAGGAAAATCAAAGTTTATAAAGCAGTTGTGTCTTACCTAATAGATACCTACCTTCAGAGAGTCATTCTTATGACAAAGAATCATCTATACTAATCTCACAAGAGGTAGAATATTAAATGGCAGTAACTTCTTATCTAGAAATTTTTTTATTCTTCACTGTGATTAAAAAGCAATCAGGCTGGGTATGGTAGCTCACACTTGTAATCCCAGCACTTTGGGAGGCTAAGGCAGGAGGATCACTTGAGCCTAGGAGTTTGAGACCAGCCTTGGCAGTTTAGTAAGACCTCATCTCTACAGAAAATTTAAAAAATTTAAATAAAAAACAATAGTCGGGCCTAGTGGCACATGCCTGTAGTCCCAGCTGTGGGACTGGGGAGGTTGCCCAAAGTGGGAGTATCACTTGAGTTGGGGAGTTCAGTAAGCTGAGATCATGCCACTGTACTCAGAGTGGTGACAGTTAGACCCTGTCTCAAAAAAAATAAATAGATAAATAAATAAAAATAAATAAAAAGTAATAGGACAGGTTTTAAAAATTACATAAATATCTGTAGACTGAAGACTACTATTATGTCTCTTATGCCTCTTTTTAGTATTAGTATATTTAATAGATTTCTTGAATTCCTGAAACTTCCTTCATAAAATGTTTTAGTATTTCAGTTTGCTTTGGGCATTTACCTCTTCTTTTGCATAATAAACCTCTATTTTTGCATTAATAAGGGGGCATGTGGGCCGGGCATGGTGGCTCACGCCTGTAATTCCAGCACTTTGGGAGGCTGCAGCAGGCGGATCATGAGGTCAGGAGTTGAAGACCGGCCTGGCCAATATAGTGAAACCCTGTCTCTATTAAAAATATAAAAATTAGCCAGGCTTGGCGGTACGCACTTGTAGTCCCAGCTCCTGGGCAGGCTGAGGCAGAAGAATCACTTGAACCCTGGAGGCGGAGACTGCAGGGAGCCAAGAACGTGCCACTGCACTCCAGCCTGGGCAACAGAGCAAGACTCCATCTCAAAAAAAAAAAAAAAAGTCGGGGGGAGGTATGTGAAATAATTTTATATGGTGATTCAAAGGTTCTTTTATGCCAATGTGTTGTTGCTTGTTTGCTTTCTGTAAGTCTCTTTTTTTTTTTTTTTTTTTTTTTTGGGATGGAGTTTCCTTCTTCTTGCAGGCTGGAGTGCAATGGCATAATCTTAGCTCACTGCAACCTCCACCTCCCGGGTTTAAGCGATTCTTCTGCCTCAGCCTCCTGAATATCTGGGATTACAGGCATGCACCCCCATGCCCAGCTAATTTTTATACTTTTATTAGAGACGGGTTTTCTCCATATTGATCAGGCTGGTCTCGAACTCTTGAACTCAGATGATCTGCCCACCTTGGCCTCCCAAAGTGCTGGGATTACAGGCATGAGCCACTGGGCCTGGCCTCTGCAAGTCTCTTTCTTACAATATTTTCATCAAACCACTTGTACTCTGGATATCTTTAAATATCTTATAAAGGCATTGCTAGATTCCCTACTTAATGCTATTTAGTCAATGCTTTTTATCTTCCTAGGTGAATCACTGTCATAAATAATTTGGGAATGTCTTCTAGGTTTCTGAGACTGCCTGACAAATCTTTGAGTATGTCTTTTGTGTTAAGCATAAGTTCTTGTGCATCAGCTTTTATTCCAGAGCACACACACCTCTGAGATGATGGGTTTGAAAAGCATTTTATAAACTGTCAAATCCTGTCTAAATGTTACTATATAATAATGTATAGTAGTCATAGCTGTGACTGCCTTTTCTCCTTTGCTTTTGTTTGCAGATTTCATGACTATAAAACTGAAAGCCAGGGCAGTATGTATCTAATGACAAGCAAGGGCTTCACATCTTTCCCTCTACCCCCATAGTTATCATTTAGGAAGTTTACTAATAGCTTTAGGTGATTTTACCTTTTTATCTTAATTCAAACATGGTCTGTATGGTGCTGTATCACCACAGCATGTCTGGATAGTTTATATTTCTCAATTGTTGTCTTTTGTTTGCGTTTTTTAAATGAAATACCAAGATGATTGCTGCCTGATGTTCAAGATTTTGTTGTTACATGTGTCTTATTTTTTATATATTTTTAAATTTATTATTGTCAAGATAGGCTTTTGCTCTGTTTCCTAGGCTGGTCTCAAACTCCTGGCCTGAAGCAGTTTCCTTACCTCAGGTTCCCAAGGTGTTGGGATTACAGGCATTAGCCACCACGCCCAGCACATGTGCCTTCTTGATTGTTACTCTTTGATTTGAATATTTCTTACAGCTTTACTGGACTATAATAGCATTTTGGTTGTCTGGGTTCTCTATCCTGTCCATATATTTATGAACTTATGTATAGGTCAGATGTATATGTAGGTTGAAATTAGCAGAGGTTTGTAAGAGTGTGAGAGGGGAACAATTATAGTAGCACATAATTAGCTGCTAATTGCTTTTCTCTTTTTCTTTTTTTTTTTTGAGACAGAGTCTCACTCTGTCACCCAGGCTGGAGTGCAGTGGTACAATCTTGGCTCATTGTAACCTCTGCCTCCCAGGTTCAAGCAATTCTCCTGCCTCAGTCTCCCAAGTAGCTGGGATTACAGGCACATACCACCATGCCCAGCTAACTTTTCATATTTTTAGCAGAGATGAAGTTTCACCATGTTGGCCAGGCGGGTCTCGAACTCCTGACAGCAAGTGATCCACCCACCTTGGCCTCCCAAAGTGCTGGGATTATAGGGGTGAGCCACAGCATCCAGCCAGCTAATTGCTTTTCAAAGCCAGTGGTGGTGCTGGTTTCACTGACAATTCTGTATACTGTATAGATTTCCAGATTGTTTTTCAAAATCTATTTTTAATTTTAGCCTCACACTTTACTAAAGAACTTAAACTTATTAAAAGAAATAAACCATCAGTACTATTTTAGTATGTCCCTCCTTCTCAGACTTTAGATAGAGCACATTAGAATCACCTGGTTCATGAGGTCTGGGATGGGGATCAAGATTGCATTTCTAGTACATTTCCTTGTGATGCTGATGCTGTTAGACCGGGGTCTACATTTTGAGAACACTATGGTTAGACACACACATTTTCACAGATTATAACAAACTATTATGGGAAATAACAACACATAATAAAAACAGACTTCTTATATAATTTTCCATTATATAAGAAGTCTGTTTCCCGAAAGTCCAAGTGTACAGAATTTGCTAGAACTGTCACTCTGTCTTAATCTCATACTCTTACTTTAGAGCTTCTTTGAATCTTGTTTCTTTTTTAAACTGTTAACTGTTTTTATGTTTATTATTAGAAAATAACACATGATTGTTTTAAAAGATGTAGGTTAGTGTGTAAAGTAAAACGTATAAAGCCATAATGGAAGAAATAATATTTGACCTAAGACCTTAAAATGTAGCTATAATTTGTATATGCATGTCCTAGAGGAATTGGAGGGAAGGAATTCTAAGTAGAAGGAAGAAAAACAAAGAAAGGTGGGGAAAAACACGGATTGTTTTGTAGGAAATCTTTTATCACAGTATTTGGCTAATCACAGAGTAATTGAAAGGGAGAAATGACAGATTGTGAGTTGAGAGTAGAATCAGTCTATTTATATTTATCTGATAGACACTATGCTGAATGTGTCTCTTGTTCTTTTAGTTAGTCCTTAAATATTTATATGAGTTAGGTATTATATTGTGTCATTTTTATAGGTGATGAGAAAACAGGCTTAGAAAGGGAAAGGAACTTGCTTGAGTTAATAGTGTAAGTGGCACAGTTGAACCTGTAACTGCCTTACCTTCAGAGCCTGAGCTCATAACTATCATACTTTACTGCCACCTGAAGTTGGGATGATATACAAGTAAGTGCTTAGCCATTGCTGAACGTTATTTTTATTGTTAGGTAGGTTGGGACCAGATGGAGGTTTGCAAGTAAAGACTTAACAGATTTTAAAAAAAATTTTTTATGGAAAGGAATGTCTTTTAAAATGTTTGAACAGGAGATTGTATGATCAGAACTCTGTAGGAAAAAATATTTTGTCGGTGGTATATAGTTTAGATTACCTGGTGGTGAGTGAAGGTTGAAAGTCCTATATGGAAATTTGTTACAGTAATCTATTGAGAGGTAACGAAAGCTAGAACTGGGGCAGTGGTGGTAGAAGAGTAGAGGGAGAATGTGAAAGTGGGATCAACAGAACTTAGATATTGAGTGTCAAGAGGCACAGGGAGAAGAAAAGTAAAATTGCCTGGGAAAAACGGCAGTATCATTCATAGAACTAAAACCTAAGAGGGAGTGGAGACCATAGGAAGGGAATGTTTAGAAGGAAGGGAGGACCTGGCAGGGCACCGTGGCTAATGCCTATAATCACAGTGCTTTTTGGGAGACCCAAGAGGGAAGATTGCTTGAGCCCAGGAGTTTGAGACCAGACTGAGCGACAAAGCAAGACCCAATTTCTACAAAAAATAAAAAATCAGCCAGGTAAGGTGGCATGCTCCTGTAGTCCCAGCTACTTGGGAGGCTAAGGCTGGAGAATCCCTTGAGTCCAGGAGTTCAGAGTTGAAGTGAATTGTGATTGCGCCATTGCACAAGTTGAAAGGAACTATGATTGCACCATTGCACTCCAGCCTGGGTGACAGAGCAAGACTCTGTCTTAAAAAAAAAAAAAAAAGGAAGGGAGGGCCTTCGGATGGGAGAGTTATTCTAGGTCTCCTGCATTTAGTTGATAATTTGATACTAGAGGAAGAGAGTGAGATAAAGAGTAGAGATTGATTTGGGAATCATTCTCTGAGCTAACCTTAGAAGTCATGGAATTTGAAATCTTAGGGAAAAATCTGTAGAAAGAAAAGGAGAACAAGAACACAACCATAGAGACATATATTAGTGGATGGTAGGAAGAGGACAGCTAAAAAAGGGATGATTAGAAGTGGGAGTACAAGATTACAAAAGCACAGTCACAGAAATTAACAGAAAAAATTTTTTTAAAAGATGGGACATTTAACACCGTCAAATGCTGCAAAAGAGAATGAGGTCTTAGATTAATAAGCTATGGAAAACTGGCTGTTTGGAAAAAGAAAAAGCAGGTTAGTGCCTTAGCTTATCCCAAGATGAGAGTAGATTCAGACTTTTAAATTGATTTTAAAAAATTAAACTAAAACCTTTAGAAAAAAATAAGTTAATTCATTGCTGAATAAATTTATATAGAAATATAAAACTCTTACAAATTAAAAAGTGTACTATCAAAAGCAAAGGAAATATTTAACCAATATGACATGCTTAGTATTCTCAGATTGTAAAGATTTCTTAAAAATAGGCAAAACTAAGGGCTGGGCACGGTGGCTTATGCCTATAATCCCAGCACTTTGGGAGGCTGAGGCAGGCAGATCATGAGGTCAGGAGATCGAGACCATCCTGGCCAACATGGTGAAACCCCACCTTTACCAAAAATACAAAAAATTAGCCAGACATGGTGGCACGTGCCTATAATCCCAGTTACTTGGGAGGCTGAGGCAGGAGAATCACTTGAACCCGGGAGGCAGAGGTTGCAGTGAGCTGAGATCACACCACTGCACTCCAGCCTGGGCAACAAAGCAAGACTCTGTCTCAAAAAAAAAATAGTCAAAACTATTCCTTTATAATAGATAAATGTATTTATATATATATATATACACACACACACACACACACACACACACACACACACACACACACATACATATATATAGTTCATGAAAGAAGAAACTCAAATGACCTGTAATTATATTAAATATTGTTCATCTTCAGTTTAAAAAACCATTAACATTTTTGCTTACCAAATTAGCAAAGATTTTAAAATTTTTTGGTGAAATGGACATTTTTATTTTGTGGTACATATTTGAAAATGTCCAGCAGATGGGAGAATAGATCAATTATTACCTTTAAAACTATTTTTTTAGGCCCAGGCACAGTGGCTCATCCTATAATCCTAGTCCCCTTGGGAGACCAAGGCAGGAGGATTACTTGAATCCAGGATTTCAAGACCAGCTTGGGTGACATGGCAAAGCCCATCTCTACTGAAAATACAAAAATCAGTCTGGAATGGTGGCCTGAACTTGTAGTCCCAGCTATGTGGAAGGCTGAGGCAGGAGAACCACTGGAACCTGGGAGATAGAGGTTGCAGTGAGCTGAGATCATGCCACTGCATTCCAGGCTGGATGACAGAGCAAGAATCTGTCTCAGAAACAAAAAATACCCACAATTACAAAAAACCAATTTAGCAACCAGTATTTTGGCCTTCAAAATATTTGCATATTTGACTTGGCTGTTGTATTTTGTAATCTATCCGAAACAAATAAGAAATCCAGGCAGGGCACGGTGGCTCATGCCTGTAATCATAACATTTTGGGAGGCTGATGTGGGCGGATCACTTGAGCCTAGGAGTTCGAGACCATCCTGGGCAGTATGGATAAACCCTGTATCTGCAAAAAATACAAAAATTAGCCGGGTATGGTGGAGTGTGCCTATGGGATAGGAGGATCACCTGAGCCTGCGGAGGTCAGGGTTGCAGTGAGCAGTGATTGTGCCTGTGTACTCCAGCCTGGGCAACAGAGTGAAACATCTCAAAAAAGGAAAAAAAAATCCCCAAAAAGACCAATGAAAAGAAAATGATCAAATTGTGGTATGTCTATATATGATTTTCTGCAGTCATTCAAAATGATTTTCAATAATTTGGAGGAAATGCCCAATATGTATTAGCTAAACAAACAAAAACCCACCCTGAATATGAAACCATTATCCAGTGTGTGATTGCAGTCATATGCAAAGGACTAGCAAGAGATACTCTTTTTTTATTTTTATTTTTTTGAGATGGAGTCTGACTCTGTTGCCCAGGCTGGAGCGCAATGGCGTGATCTTGGCTCACTGCAACCTCCGTCTCCCAGGTTCAGGCAATTCTCCTGCCTCAGCCTCCTGAGTAGCTGGGACTGCAGGTGCCTGCCACCATGCCTGACTAATTTTTGTATTTTTAGTAGAGATGGGGTTTCACCATATTGGCCAAGCTGGTCTCAAACTCCTGACCTCAAGTGATCCGCCCACCTTGGCGTCCTACAGTCCTGGGAATACAGGCATGAGCCACTGTGCCTGGCTGGTTTCTTTTTAATAAGTGGGGAGAAAATAGTTTTTGTCTTAAATAATTGGAAATGAAAACCTCAGATGTTTCCTTTACTGGACCCAGTGGCTTTTTCTTTCTTTTTTTTTGGAGATGGAGTTTTGCTCTTGTTGTCCAGGCTGGAGTGCAATGGCATGATCTTGGCTCACTGCAACCTCCACCTCCCAGGTTCAAGCGATTCTCCTGCCCCAACTTCTTGAGTAGTTGGGATGACAGGTGTGTGCCACCACGCCTGGCTAATTTTGTATTTTTAGTAGAGATGGAGTTTCTCCATGTTGGTCAGGCTGGTCTCGAACTCCCGACCTCAGGTGATCTGCCTGCCTTGGCCTCCCAAAATGCTGGAATTATAGGCGTGAGCCACCACACCTGGCCCCTAGTAGAAAATTTATCAGGATCTTTTGTAGAGCAGTCTGCCTTTTAATATACTACTTTACTTAGTTTATTTACTCCACTAAAATACACCTGACTTCTCACCTGGAACATTCTCCAGCATTATTTGTCGGTCCCAGAGAACAGTAGTGAAAAAATTAGATGAGGGATTAGTTATGGTGAAAGAATTTCTGGGAGGGGAAGCAGTTGGGGGAAGGGTGAAGGAATTGAAACTGCTAGAGAAAGTAGCCTGTGATGAAGCCCAAGTGAGGCGTGAAGTAAGCTGATGAACTGTAAAGATTGTGGAGAGAGTTGAAGGTTATGATGACACTGAATAAAAGGTATTGTAGGAGGCAGGTAGAATGAATAGGAAGTTGTAGTTAGAGGGATTTTGGAGTTCAAGATCTAGGAAGAGGAACAAATGTAAGTATCAAGGAAATTTAAGGAGTTGTGTACTACACAGGTTGTCAGATAACTACATTGAAAAATTGAGATCAAAATGTTAGAATGATGCACAGCGTGGGTGTTAAAATCACTCAAATTTTAATTTCCCAGCAACGAATCATAGCATTTTTGGAATCTGCTGTACCTTTATCATAGTAGGTTTATCTCATGCTCTGAGTGTTCCCCCTCCCTCACATTTCCCTAAAACTCGTTTAGCACTAGATGTACAATTTTGTATGAATTTTCTAGCTTAACAACTTTTAGGAATCTTGTAGTCAAGATAATACATTTTAGGGTACATCCTTTGGTCACGTAACTCATCAGTAGCAGAGTCAGAGCTAGAAACCTTACTTTCCCATTTTTGGTCTATTCTAGTTGTCATCTGTTACTTAAAAAGCAGCAAGAACTCTTCTTTCAAACTAATTAGGAATCTCTTAAAATAGCATGGAGAAGCAATATGCAGTCTTACAATGGTTTTGGAAACCTCACTTAGAGGAAGGGAAGCAGTGTCAAAACTGACTCTTTTCAGGCCGTATTCTACAGGTAGTTAACACTAATCAGGTACTGACTGTCAATTACTGAGGTGTTCCATCTATTAAAAACAAGCATTTAGGGAACCCTCAAAGTAATGTTTGTCATACCTTACTGTCCACATATATAATCTGGGGATCTTGTTAAAAGCTAGCTCTGATACTTAAAATTCTAGGTAGGTCTAGAATACTTCTGAAGATTGTGCATTTCTAACAAGCTCCTCGATAGTGCTTGTCCTTTTGGTTTAAAGACCACACTTTGAATAGAAGGGCCCTAAAGGATTTCTGTGGTACATGGTTTGAAAATGTCTTTTAAAATATGAGGATGGGCACAGGGGCTAATGCCTATAATCACAGCACTTTGGGAGGCCGAGAAGGGTGGATTGCTTGAGGTCAGGAGTTCAAGACCAGCCTGGGTAACAGGTTGGTGAAAACCCATCTTCACAAAATATACAAAAGAATTACCTGGCCACGGTGGCGGGTGCTTGTAGTCCTACCTACTCAGGAGGCTGAGGCATGAGAACTGCTAGAACCTGGGAGGCAGAGGTTGCAGTGAGCTGAGATCATACCACTGCACTCCAGCCTGGGGGATGGAGAGAGACTCTGTCTCAAAAAAAAGATGACTATGTGAGGAGAGAGAGATGTTAATTAGTTTGACTGTAGTAAGTTTTTTCACTGTGCATATCAAAATATGCTATACAGTTTTTATTAAAGATAAATCATTGCCCTTGGACAACCCTTCAATCAATCTCTAGATGAACTTTGGGGGTTATGTAGGGTTCTACCCAAAGGCTCTTTATATATTTAATAAGGCTGACCAAAAATTTTAAAGCTTTTTTTAAGCTCCTAAAATCTTAGAAGTTTTCACCCTCTTGCTGTTTTTTTCTTAAATTCAAAGGGCATTTATTATTTTTCTCTCACTCCTGTGCTTAAGTGATCTTCCCACCTCATTCTCCCAAAGTGCTTCACTTGCAGTCGTGAGCTACAGCACTCAGCCTCTGTTAGTTGAATCTATTAGATTTTATTTTGTTCAGGCTTATTCTGAAATTCCTAGCAGTATGGATTAGTACTGTGTAGCGGTTTGGAGGTAGTACATACAAGAACCTTGGCTGAGACATCTGCAGACTGGCTACTTATGCCCTTGTTTCTAATTCATGACTAGAACCCCTCTGGGAGGAAAAAGAATCAACTATATTTAGCCAACAGTAGCAGTAGCTTTCAGTTCGATATTTCCTGTTAGTGTTCTTCCTTCTTTTCTGTCCCTCCAGTTGATGTTATTGCTTTGAATAAATGACAGCTCCTTAAAAAAAAGGTCTATAGTTACTTCTACTCTAAATCACTAGCTTTGAACATTTTGTGTACCATTGTACTGAGTGGGGATATCAGGGGCTAGTCCCTGGGAAATACATGCACTTTGTTCTTCTAGTGTGGGAAAATCAGCCCTGCCTCAAACTTGGATATTAATAGCCAATGGAAACCAAGAAACAACAGTGGTAAAGTTATCTGTGCTTGTGATAAAGTAGTGCCCTTTATAAGGATTTTGAGAACTTGACTTTATTCCTGTTTATATAGGGCTTCCTGAAGGCTTATTTGAAATATGAACCAGCATATCTAATAGTTCTGAACAGCCACAAGTGTTTCTATGCCTTGGGCAACCCTTCACTCTATCTCTAGATGAACTTTGGGGGTTATGTAGGATTCTACCCAAAGGCTCTTTATGTATTTAATAAGGCTGACCAAAATTTAAAAAGCTTTTTTAAGCTCCTAAAATCTTAGAAGTTTTCATTCTCTTGCTGTTTTTTTCTTAAATTCAAAGGGTATATATTATTTTTCTCTCTCCCTTCCTTTTCCTGTCTTCTTACCCAGAGTGAGCACAAATGGATCAGATGACCCTGAAGATGCAGGATCTGGTGAAAATAGGAGAGCCAGTGGGAATAATTCTCCATCACTCTCAAATGGCGGTTTTAAACCTTCTAGACCTCCAAGACCTTCACGACCACCACCACCCACCCCACGTAGACCAGGTTTGTATTCCAGCTGTCAATACTCTAATAAATAATGTTCTGGTTGGCAATTAATCCTTAGGTAAGTTTTGGGAAGTTCTTTTAGGTGAGTTTTCTGCGTATATTTTTGCATTTAAGATTTTGGCAAAGAATGATCTTTCTGTAGGTAACCAAAAGTGCCTTTTTCCTAAGTTTCAGTTCAGAGTGACGTTACTGAGGCAGTGCTCTATTGAGAATGAAAATGACATGTGCATAATATAAAATATAGGCAGTACAGATAACATTGCAATAACATTTCTACATGGTTTGTAACTATAACATAAACGTATTAAGTAGTCAGGGATTTGGTTGCTTAATCCAAGTATATTCTTTAAAAAGTTAGTAAATGACAACCCAACAATGCTAAATGATTCAGATTTTAAATAAAAAATTACACAACAAACAAGCCTTTTTTGTTTGTTTGTTTGATTTTTGAGACAGAGTCTCACTCTGTCACCCAGGCTGGAATGCAGTGGCACTGTGTCAGCTTACTACAACCTCTGTCTCCGGGGTTCAAGCAATTCTCCTGCCTCAGGTTCCTGAGTAGCTGGGATTACAGGCACCCATCACCACGCCTGGCTAATTTTGTATTTTTAGTAGAAACGGGGTTTCTCCATCTTGGTCAGGCTGGTCTCAAACTCCTGACCCCAGGTGATCCGCCCACCTTGGGCTCCTGAAGTGCTGGGATTACAGGTGTGAGCCACCATGACTAGCCCCAAAGTACTGGAATTACAGACATAAGCCACAGTGCCCAGCCTCCTCTTCCCCTTTTATAGATAATTTGGTCAACAGTATGTTCTGAATCTTTAAGATGTCTTAGTTATAATATTGATGACTTCCTCTAGACATTGTTTTGTTCACAAGTATTTCTTAAAGGTGTAATACATGACTAGTAACTATTTGTAAGAAGATTATTGCTTGTCAGTCAGACCTTCCACATTATAACCAACATCAAAAATTGGTCTATAATCTGCAGGGATTCATAGGAAAGCAGTTTTAAGGAGCTGGAAAATTAATAAATGAACTTAAAATACCAAGGAATATTAATGCTTTTCTATTCTAAACGTTTTTATTTCCTTAGATAATCTGTACGTGCCTTGTAATTAATAATGGGACGTAGGGGTAGACAGAGCCGAAGAAGTAAACAAGCCTATTAAGAGGGAGCATTAGTTATTTCTCATTATTTCTTTAAGTAATTTTCATGTGTATATCCACATCGTTTTATATTTATCATCTGCCTTTTTATTTTTTACAGTTAAAATTATATCCTGAATTTTAGAAAATAAAAGGTTCTTTTCCTATTTTCTTCAAATCTTTTATAGTGTCTGTCAATGGTTCACCATCTACCACTTCTGAAAGTGATGGGTCTAGTACAGGCTCTCTGCTGCCAACAAATACAAATACAAATACATCTGAAGGAGCAACATCTGGATTAATAATTCCCCTTACTATATCTGGAGGCTCAGGCCCTAGGCCATTAAATCCTGTAACTCAAGCTCCCTTGCCACCTGGGTGAGTAACTTTTAACATAAATTGTCTTTAGGCTTTTGGCTGCTTCATATACTTATTAACAAGGAAAATAATAGTAAACTCCATTGTTTCAATAACTGACATGGAGTCTTGCTCTGTTGCCCAGGCTGGAGTGCCAGCAGTGAGATCTTGGCTCACTGCAACCTCTGACCCCTGGGTTCAAGCAGTTCTCCTGCCTCAGCCTCCCTAATAGCTGGGATTATAGGCGTGCGCTACCACGCCTGGCTAATATTTGTATTTTTAGTTGAGATGGGGTTTCACCATGTTGGCCAGGCTGGTTTCAAACTCCTGACCTCAAGTGATCCTCCCACCTCAACCTCCAAAATTGCTGAGATTACAGGCATGACCCACTGCACCCGACCAACTGTTTTTATGTTATTATAACTGATTTGGGGGAATCTGGAGTCAAAATGAACAAGGAAAATACACCATATTTGAAATCCTGTCTTTTGTTTTCAGGGCAAAGTGGAAAAATACATTTTTTCATCAAAGAATCCTAAATGTTAACCAAGGCCAATTAATAAAATAATCACCTAATTCCAATTGCTTTTTCTTTGAGGGGGAAAATGCCTTTTTAAAATCAAATTTTGTTTTCATCATAAAATCATTATAGGCTGGGCACGGTGGCTCATGCCTGTAATCTCAGCACTTTGGGAGGCCGAGGCGGGTGGATCACATGAGGTCATGAGTTTGAGACCAGCCTGGCCAACATGGTGAAACCCCATCTTTACGGAAAGTACTATAATTAGCTGGGCATGGTGGTGGGCACCTGTAGTCCCAGCTACTCAGGAGAATTGCTTGAACCCGGGAGATGGAGATTGCAGTGAGCTGAGATCATGCAATTGCACTTCAGCATTTTAACAGAGTAAAACTCCGACTTCGGGGGAGGGGAATCGTTATAGCAAAGTGATAGATAATTCAGAAAACTGAGAAAATTTCTGCTCATAATCCCATTTTAATCTCTACTGATTATTTTAAGATTATTTTCATAGATTATTTTTAAGATATTCAAGTGTAATTTTTTTGTTTTTTGTTTTGGTTTTTTTGTTTGTTTGAAATGGAGTCTTGCTCTGTCGCCCAATCTGGAGTGCAGTGGTGAGATCTTGGCTCACTCCAACTTCCACCTCTTAGGTTCAAGTGATTCTCTTGCCTCACCATCCAGATTTCCTGGGATTACAGGCACCTGCCACCTATGCCTGGCTAATTTTTTTTTTTTTTGAGATGGAGTCTTGCCCTATTGTCCAGGCTAGAGTGCAATGGTGCAATCTTGGCTCACTGTAACCTCCGCCTCCCAGGTTAAAGTGATTCTCCTGCCTCAGCCTCCTAAGTAGCTAGGACTACAGGTGCTTGCCGCCACACTCAGCTCATTTTTGTATTTTTAGTAGAGATGGGGTTTCACCATCTTTGCCAGGCTTGTCTTGAACTCCTGACCTCAAGTGATGTGCCTGCCTTGGCCTCCCAAAGCGCTGGGATTACAGGCATGTGCCACTGCGCCTGGTCATTCCTTTCCACTCAAATCCTGAGTGTACTCTGATTGAGAGTGAGTTTGGTTTACTATGTAGACCAACCTTAAGCCTCTTTAGGAACATGTTTTCTCCTAGACCAGATACTTGTGTAGAAGAAATTGAATTCATTGTGTGCCACCCTCTTGATGTTTACATTTCTTCCCTTTATTCCAAAATTGTATTTGTATCATTTTTCTAAACTGACAACCTTATTTGCCTTAGTTCAATAATATGGTCATTTAAGGGAAAAAGGCAAAGACGGGATTAAAAAGCCAAGTAACTCATGCAAGTATCCTATGAGCCTTTTAATTTTGTGTTTAAGTTGGGAGCAGAGAGTGGACCAGCACGGACGAGTTTACTATGTAGATCATGTTGAGAAAAGAACAACATGGGATAGACCAGAACCTCTACCTCCTGGGTAAGTATCTGAATTTAAAAATAGTAATTTTATTTAGTCAGAATTGTGGATTACATCTGTATAGTCTTCCCTACATTTTTGTTTTACTTTTTCCTTTCAGCCCTTTCTCTGTCCACTTTGTTTTGTGGTAAATATAAACTAGAAAGAAGAGAGCTAGAGAACTGATTAATTCAAAGCCTGATAAATGATTTTTATTTTCACTCATCTTTCTTTTTTTATTTTATAGAAACAAGGTCTCGCTTATTTTGCCTAGGCTGGTTTTGAACTCCTGAGCTCAAGCCATCTTCCCATCTTGGCCTCCCAAAGTGCTGGGATTACAGGCGTGAGCCAGCATCCCTGGCCCTATTTTCACTCATTTGTGACCTAAAGATTCCCTAGGTCTTGTTTAACTTTTCTTGGCTAAACTGTTTACCTGTTTACTAATACTGCAGTTTCAGTATTAGTTTCTTCAAGAGTAATTATTTAAATGAATAAGAACTGAGCCCCATCATTATATATTAAAATGAAATTCTTACTATATTTTTAAAAACTATGTACTAGCAAGATCATTTCAAATTAATTGAGGAAGTTAAGGATATATTAATATGTAATGTTAAGCCTTTAACATTAACATTATAGGCTGGGCACAGTGGCTCATGCCTATAATCCCAACACTTTGGGATGCCTATGCGGGCAGATCATGAGGTCAAGTGATCAAGACCATCCTGTCCAACATGGTGAAACCCCATCTCTACTAAAAATACAAAAATTAGTTGGGCATGGTGGCACGTGCCCGTAGTCCCAGCTGAATACTCGGGAGGCTGAGGCAGGAGAATCGCTTGAACCCAGGCAGAGGTTGCAGTGAGCCAAGATCACGCCACTGCACTCCAGCCTGGTGACAGTGAGACACTGTCTCAAAAAAAAAAAAAAAGCAAAAAAAAATTATGTAAAAGAATCAAAGAAAAAATATTTTTTAATCCAGAGGAAAGTCAGTAGCACACATGAAGAAATATTTAACCTTGTTAGTAATCTGAAGTAAATAAACCCTGAAAAGGTACTGTTTTACTTATTAAATTAGCAGATAATATCAAGTGTTGGTGAGGAACTTTGCCTTATAAATTGCTGCTGGGGCTGGGTACAGTGACTGATGCCTGAAATCTTAGCACTTTGGTAGGCCAAGGTAGGATGGTTACTTGAGACCAGGAGTTTGAGACCAGCCTGAGCAGCATAGTGACACCCTGTCGCTCTAGAAAGTAAAAAAAAATTAGCTGGGCATGGTGGCATGTATCTGTAGACCTAGCTAATCAGGTGGCTGAGGTGGGAGGATCTCTTGAGCCCAGGAGTTCAAGATTTCAGTGAGCTGTGATCGTGTCACTGTACTCCTGGGCAATAGAAGTGGACCCTGTCATCCTCCCTACACCTGCCCACCATAATTATATATTAATACACACGCTTTGTAATCCTCTCTGGGAAATTTATGCCGAAGAAACAATTCAAAGGAAGAAACAGTTTGCTACATTAAGGATATTTATTATTTTATTATTTATAACATCAGAATATTGGAAACCACCCTAAATAACCAACCAGGTAGAAATAATGAAGTTATTCGATTCATTTATGAATCATGTTCATAATCAACATAATCAGTTGTGTTTCATATGTTTTATTTAGAACATTTGTATCAATGTTGACTTACATATTTTGTACCCATTTAAAATGATAGGAAGTTGGCCAGGCGCCGTGGCTCACACGTGTAATCCCAGCACTTTGGGAGGTGGTTTCCTCTTTGGGTAGATCACCTGAGGTCAGGAGTTCGAGACTATCCTGACCAACATGGAGAAACCCCATCTCTACTAAAAATACGAAATTAGTGGTGCATGCCTGTAATCCCAGCTATTCAGGAGGCTGAGGTGGGAGAATTGCTTGAACCCAGGAAGCAGAGGTTGTGGTAAGCCGAGATCGTGCCATTGCACTCCACCCTGGGCAACAAGAGCAAAACTCTATCTCAAAAAAACAAAAAGATGGGAAATTAGGTGTGTTCTTGTGAAAAAGTGTTTTGTTTTTTTTTAAGATGGAGACTGACTGTTGCCCAGGCTGGAATGCAGTGGCATGATCTTGGCTCACTGCAGCCCCTGCCTTACAGGTTCAAGCTATTCTACCTCAGCCTCCCACGTACTTGGGACTATGGGAATGCACCACCACGCCTGGCTAACTTTTTGTACTTTTAGTAGAGATGGGGCTTCACCATGTTCGCCAGGCTCGTCTTGAACTCCTGACCTCAAGTGATCCACCCACTTTGGCCTTCCAAAGTGCTGGGATCACAGGCGTGAGCCACCACACCTGACCAAAAAGTGCTTTTTGATATCTGTCCAAAGCTGTATATACAATTTGTGTCCCTATTATGATTGAAACAGTAAAAAGAACATTGAAAAGAAACTCAAAACTTAATAATTGTTTGAGACTTACTCACTGAATAGGTATTGCATTTTAAGAACCTGACTAATGCATCTTAAGAACTTTCAAGAAATAAATTTTTAGCAACATTTATCGTAAGTTTACTTACAAACTATTTAAAAATACATAAAAGATGCCAGATAAATGAAAAGTAGTTTCTCAAGGTAAAATCTTGTATCTGTTTCACAAGTATTTGTTGAATTAGCTTGTTGTTTTTTTGCTGATGTAGCTGGGAACGGCGGGTTGACAACATGGGACGTATTTATTATGTTGACCATTTCACAAGAACAACAACATGGCAGAGACCAACACTGGAATCTGTCCGGAACTATGAACAATGGCAGCTACAACGTAGTCAGCTTCAAGGAGCAATGCAGCAGTTTAACCAGAGATTCATTTATGGGGTGAGCAGCCTGTTGTTTAATAAACTAATAAAAGTATTTTGTTTCTAGCTTTTTCCAGCATGTGTCATGTAAAGCACTAAAAAGAAGGTGCAAGTAGCATGGCAAACCAGTTGTTGCTGTTAGTAGGTATTATTTTTAGACCTTGTCTGGGGTATTCTGTGTGTGATCTATTTTTTCCCTTTTGTAATTCGCTTAAGTCCAACTTCCTTTTCTTTTTAATGTTAAAAATAAGCAAAAAAGAAGTTAGACAACTTAAAATTCATGAACAAAAGAATAGTAAAAATAAACCCAAGCAGTTTGAAAATAATTAAAACATTTTAAAATTTATTACTGCCTTGACTTGCCAAAACATTTGAAGACTTAGGTCTAAGAGCATCTGACTCTAAAGTGGTTGTACAGAACTGACGATAGAATTTAACCACTTTTTACCATTTGGAGGTAAGGCTTAGCTATTAAATTATTTGGTACCCTGGGAGACTGAAGAAATTTGATACTTTATAGGAGCATGCTTACCATATTATTCTGGCTTCATACCTATATTATCTTTGATATAAAATCATTTCCCTTCTGGAAACAAATGGTTTAAATTTTACGTATTCTCCTGTAGAGCAATATTGCAGTAATAGTGTAAGTACACCAAAATATATTAATGCTTCTTTTTCTATGCAGTCTTTGGTGCTAGGAATTTTATAATCTCTCAAGTCATACAGTATCATTGATCTTTTCTGTGGAGGGAAAGGAAAATAATCCATTGAGAAATGTGATTCTCTGTGCCAAACAAGATGGATTTGTTATATAGAACCTAAACAGAAGAAAACCAAATCTTTAAGAGCTCAGGAGAAAACGCCCCCTCCATCACCATCCCTTGCCCTCCGCTGCCATTGGTGTCATCCCTGTTAGAATTTATCAGAGTAAAACAGCACCTTTCATATTCCCGTCCTCACTAGGCATAATTTTATCCCTTTTCTCCATATTCCTGTCTATTCCTGATACCTCATCGTCATAATAGTTAGCACTCACTGATGTAGACACATTCACCTTTATCAGCAGCCTTCCCTTGTTTCCCTGCTTATGACTAAGATGCTTTTCTTTCATATAAAAATTTTTCCTGTCACTGTCTCTAAACAGATGTTACTATATTTTCCTTCCCAATGGTTTTAAAGGTGAAATTAATTTTGTCTCCTGTGTACCTTACCCTTCTTTTCATTTTTTTTCCCTATGCTGTTTTACATCTTCCTTTCTACCTAAATTATAATCACCTGTGGTATGCCTGGCCAAATTTCTTCTAGGTTTGAATGCCTAGCTTGCCTGCCTTCTTTAAAACTAGTTTCCACATGGGTGTCCAGTGGAAAGAGCATGGGCTTTGGAGTCAGACACATCTGGGTTCGAATCCTGGTTCCACAGTTACTTTCTCTATATGACTTTGAGTAAGTTACTTAACCTCATCAAGACTCATTTCCTTTATCTGTGAAATAAATGTAGTTATAAAATTGCCTCAGATTTTTTCTGAGGATTCTTTAAAATAAAGTTCCAATATAGTTGGCACATACTGAATGCTTAGAAATGTTAGTTCCCATCTCTTCTCTCCTTCATATTCACCTCTGTATATGTACCCTTTATCTCATTTTTGCATTACACAATCTTTCAAAACATTCCTTTAAAAGACAGATTTAGTAGATTTCTGGAGCACCTACTATATGTATTGATTATTATAAACCTGACTGATTTAGTACTCAGAGTCTTTGGAATTTTTTTTTTTTAAGTACAGCTTCATCATCATACTTCCCTCCCCCCCAGTCCAACATAATTTGATCACTTTTCTGAAATTTTTACTCTTTGTGCTTGTTGTAGAGTGGTTTGAAATTACATAGAATTTAAACAGCCTGTTTTAGTTAACATAGACAAAGATGTAAGCTAAAGTGAATGAATTTAACATCCTTAATAACATTTACTTTAAAAATGATGGGGTGCTGTTGAGAAATAGTCTTGTTTATTGGATATATGAAGTGGCTTTTGTCTACCATTGTTGTTCTGACTCTTACTAGCATGCAGAAGCTGTCATACACCTAGCATTTTAAGTCTAAGAATGGATATGGTTGATGATAAAACACTGGGTAATGGCTCTTCCTGGCCCATGGCTTAATTGTGCATGTTCCCAGTTTATCTGTCCAGGGAAAGCCAGTGGGGTAGACTTCAGTCTTAAAATTGTCAGTACAGTATGTCATGTGCCAGACTTTTCAGACCTCATCTGTAACTTGGACTGAGACTTTTGTAGTGTTTCCTGCAGGCCTCCCTATTCTCACATTTTTCCATAATTGTGTCTATCAGGTGGAGCAAGGCAGTTCTCAACAGCACTAAATCCAAGAGTTATTTTATCAGAAGTGTAATATATCTCATGTCCTTTAAAACTTCATCAATCAACCAGGTTTCTGTAATAGGCCAGTGACACGGGGTTGTGGGGGTAAAGAAACAAAAAGAGATAGCAGGGGAGCTGCTCTATATTGAGACTAATGTAACGTGAGGACTTTGTTTGGATCTTGATTTTAACAATCATGCATTTAATTATAGATTAGGTATTAGATGATAAAATTAACATTGATTCTTTACTACATGTGATAATGAGATTGTGATTATGTAAGAAAATGTCCAAAGATTTTAGAGAGATGTACTAAAATATGTAGGAGTGAAATGTTTGATTTTCGCTTCAACAAAGAACAGGAGGAAAGAGATAAAGAAATATGGCTAAGTCTTAATACGTATTGAATCCTGGTGCTGGGTATATGGGATTCATTGTACTATTTTACTTGTTTTTTTCTTCCCCATAGTAAAATTATTTTTAATGCAGTTAGACTCTTGTTTATTTTACTAAAGAAGAAAGGGTTTAACCAAGTCATACTGGGTGACCACATAATTATCTCTACTTGATTATATATACACTTAATGTCCCTACACCGAGTCAGTATGACTTTTGTTCTCTTTTTCCGAAGGTTGACTCTTACTTTGCTTTTATCTAACCAAATCTTTCTCTTCACCAATGTGATAATTAGAAACTTTTAAGAAATCTTCCATACAGTTCTAGGCTCATTAACACTTTCCAGCTGGAATCCTATCCTTTCACTCATCTGACAGCTTGATCTTCCTGCTCCCCCAACTCTCTTCTCATAATTCTTTGTATATTACATGTCCTGTATTTGATGTTCTGTTTTTGAGTTACACATGCAAGATTTTTCTCAGTCATCTGATGACTCTGGGTACTAGTATTATAAATGACTTTTGAGGGGGTTTATATATTTTTCTAATTTTTATATTATTGATGTAAAATTTGTAGCACAAATGAAAAAATGGTCATTCTGGGGATGAGGATTACATATTTGTGTAGTATTTTAATTTTAAATAATTTTAAATGTTAGATAATGTTTGCACAGGTTTTTAAAAAAACTAAAGTATATTGGCATTTATCCATAACCGTGTGACACTTCTTTAAGATGCAACCTTTCTATGTTATACATGGCCAGGGAAGGGAAATCAGAACTCATAAGCTTGCTGTCAGATAATTTGTGAAGTTATTAATAGTTTCATCACTTTTTGGTTCCTTTTAGAATCAAGATTTATTTGCTACATCACAAAATAAAGAATTTGATCCTCTTGGTCCATTGCCACCTGGATGGGGTAAGTCACATGAGTTTCTTCATTGAATTCGGTCATTTCATTTTTTTTTTCTTCTTCCAGTTCTGTCATTTTAAAAATCAGACATTTATGTCTGATACTGTGCTCTTGCTTGAGTGAATGTCCAGGAAGTTATTTTTGGATATGTCAGTTTAATTCACAAATAGGCATTAAATTCCCGAAACATTAAGTGAACTCTTTATAAACTTCGATTGATACTCAGAATTATTTTACTCTTCTACAGTTTAAAAACACTGATCACCCAGCAAAAAGAAAGAAATGGGCTATTGATACACATAGTAGGTCTGGGTGGACTTGAGTATTTTGCTTGATGAAGAAAGTCAGTCTCAAAAGGTGACATCCTGTCTGATTAAATTCATATAACATTCTCAAAATGACAAAGCTAGAGATGGAGAACATATTAGTACTTGTCAGGAAACAGGGTAGGTGGGAGGTAGATACAAATATAAAAGGTAACATAAGGGGGTTGTTATGTGATGATGGAATAATTCTGTATCTTAATTTTGGTGATAGGTGATTGCATTAATGTATACATGAGATAATGCACAGAACTATACATTTACAGAAATGAATTCAGTTTTTAAAAATGGTGACAATTTAACAAGGTTTGTGGTTAACAATAATGTACCAATGCCACTTCTGTGGTTTTGATACTGTACTGTAGCTATATAAGATGTCACCTCCGGAGAAAATGGTTTGAAGTATATGTGAGACTGTGCAATTTTTACCACATCCTGTGAGTAATAATTAATTCAAAATAAAAAGATTTTAAAGAAATTGTGAGCACATTGGTTCTCCTAAAACAAGGTTCAGAGTTTAGTTAAGTTGGCGTTATCTGACAGAACAGTGGAAGGAGCACATGTGAAGGTGTCGACTTCATGCCCTATACCATGGAGCTTATGAGCGAGTTCTGTTATTGTGTATATTTGATACCTTAATAGACTTCAAGCTAGACCTACCCTACTAGGTTCTATTTTATAGTGTTATGTAATACTCATCACATGTAGCAAGATTTCAGAATAAAGATGGCAGTGTAGAAAGTTTTGTGTAGAAGCGAGAGAATTTATTAATAGAAAGTGGAAAACAAGATAAAGCCCATTGTGGAAACAGAGTTTTATCTTAAAGAGCTGAAGCTATTTCATAATATTGGGATAAATTCAGAAAGTGGTATTTCTAGATAGTCTTACTGGGAGAAATAATTGGTCTCCGAGGTAGATTGCTCTAGCATTACAGAGTAATGGAGAAAAATATTGGTGTGTCAAGATCACATGAATCTGGCTAATAAATGCTACTGGGGGTATACGCTCTTCTTTGAGAAATCTCATTGCTCTTATTTAAAGGTATCCTCAAAACACTTCGATGGGTCAAAAAGGTAAAAAATGTATTGGGCCGTACTTACAACTGGTGTTGTTATTAGCTTATAACAACGGGAGGACATATGAAAGTTGTGGACCAAGTGCAGTGACTTAGACTTATAATCCTAACACTTTGGGAGGCTGAGGCAGGTGAATTGCTTGAGTTCAGGAGTTCAAGACCAGCCGGGGCAACATGATGACACCCTATCTCTACTAAAAAATAATTAGCCAGACATGGTGGTGCTTGCCTATAGTCCCAGCTACTTGGAAGGCTGATATGAGAGGATCGCTTGAGCCTGGGAGTTTGAGGCTTCAGTGAGCCGAGATCATGCTATTGCGCTCCAGACTGTGTGAAAAAGCAAGACCCTTTCTCAAAAAAAAAGAAGAAAGTAAGTTTTGAATTTCTGTCTTTACCAAAGCCTGGCAGTCTGGAGTTAAGAAGCCCTCTGTCTCTATTGAAGCCTAAGAGTGGTCGATGAATGGTTAGTATGAAGTACTTTACAAGAGAGGATGTTATCCTTACAAGACATATTGAACTTTACCTGTCGGATTGCATTCCCAGACATGGATGGTTTCATTTCTACAGTTTCCCAACTTTATTTCTAGAGTTGTATGTCTTATGTTACAGAAGGAGAAAAAATTCATGCACTAAAAAGATATACCTGAAGTTCATGTATTTATCCTCTTAATTTTATTGCAGGCCAGGCATAGGGGCTCACACCTGTAATCTCAGCACTTTGGAAGGCCAAATTGGGAGGATTGCTTGAGCTCAGAAGTTGGAGACCAGCCTGGGCAATGTGGCGAAAACCTGTCTCTATTAAAAAAATACAAAAACTAATGTGGCTGTGGTGGAACACCTCTATAATCCCAGCTACTTGAGAGTCTGAGGTGGGAGGATCACCTGAGCTTGGGAAGTCAAGGCTGTAGTAAGCCAAGTTTGTGCCAGTGTGCTTCAGCCTGAGCAACAGAATGAGACCCGGTCTCAAAAAAGAAAAAAAAAGTTGCAGATAAACTATGACCTGCTTCATGGTTATGGTCAGAAACAAGCCATTTTACTCCTTCTATAGGGCAGGTGTAGAAAAAAATGCCTCTTGCTTATAGAAACCTGAGTTATGGGCTACATTTCCTTTATTAGAAAGGCCTCTTCTGCAACCTGGTCCTTGCCTTCTGTATTCATCATTTTCTTTATCATCCAGATCTTTCTTGTTTTTACTTTAGCGAACAACACTTTGCTAAAATACTGTATCTAAAGATCCAGCTTAGCCAGGTTATTAGAGTCTTGTTCTGCTATTTTACAGTCTGCTTATTTTTAGGTTTCACATTCCTCATGTTGAAGTAGTGCCTTTTCCTAAAGGAGTTTATGATTATCTTACTCAAACTGAGCACTGCTTTATGACTCACTGGGGTCTGTGCCTTACTTGTAGAACTAGTGACAATACTGGTGGTACTATATCAGATGAAGCAACCCACCCAAGATACCTTCAGGATTGAACCAGGACGATAGCATCCCAGCTTACAGCCTGCACCCTTTCAGACTTCTGTGTGCTAGCACTAGAAATTACTATCTCATAAGCTGACAGTGAAGAATTTGTTTGTTTTTTTAGAGCTAGGGGTCTCCCTGTGTTGCCCAGGCTGGAGTGCAATGGCTATTCTCTGGCACAGTAATTGCACACTACAGCTTTGAACTCCTGGCCTCAAGCGAGTTTCTTGCCTCGGCCTCCTGAGTAGCTGGAATTACAGTTGTGTGCCCCCATGCTTAGCTAGGCAGTGAAAAATTTTTAACACATACACATACTGTAGAGGCTAGAGAACAAAGAATGCTTTTGGTTCACCAGTGTTACTTAATAGGGCTTTGTATAGATGCTTCATTCATCAAGTATGAAGATATTTTCTCATGTTCATAGTTATTGTGAAAGAATACATAGAATGACAAGAAGTTTCTGTTTTTTACTGTTTTATTCATCAAGTCAGGAAGTGTTATAATGTGCATTTGGAGTTGATGTTCAGTAATTTCAGTATTGTTTATCATGTGATTTTTCAACACAGTAAGAAATCAGCTCTATGACCACAGCACTTCCTCTCATTAAGTAGATGAGCCGTCAGTTCCCAAGTGTGTCAAAGCTGATCTCAGCAGCATATACTTAGAATATACATGAGAAAAAGAGTTTGTTATTAATTTTCTCTTGCCTCATGTTAGCTTCTGAAAGGAAAATCTTGCCCTGAAATCTGAAATTTCCTGACAGATAAAAGATGAATGGCCATTACAGTGGCTCACGCCTCTAATCCCAGCACTTTGGGAGGCCAAGGCTTGTGTCCAGGAATTTGAGATCAGACTGGGCAACATGGTGAAACCCCATCTTTATAAAAAATACAAAAATTAGCTAGGTGTGGTAGTGCACGCCTATAGTTCATCTACTTGGGTGGCTGAAGTGGGAGGATCGCTTGAGCCTGAGAGGTCAAGGCTGTGGTGAGCTGTGATTGCTCACTGCACTCCAGTCTGGGTGACAGAGCAAGACTATTTAAAAAAAAAAAAAAAAGAAAAAAGTTGAATATATGCTCAGCTATGTTGTTAGAGTGTTATTTTTAGGTTATAAAAATTATTTGGATATATATTTTTAAACGAGAAAGGATTCTGGCTGGGTGTGGTGGCTCATACCTGTGATCCCAGCACTTTGGGAGGCTGAGGCAGGTGGATCACATGAGGTCAGGAGTTTTGTGACCAGCCTGGCCAACATGGTGAAACCCCATCTCTACAAAAAATATAAAAATTAGCTGGGAGTGGTGGTGGGTGCCTGTAGTCTCAACTACTTGGGAGGCTGAGGCAGGAGAATTGCTTGGACCTGAGAGGTTGTGAGGCTGCAGTGAGCCAAGATTGTGCCACTGCTCTCCAGTCCAACCTGGGCAACAGAGCAAGGCTCTGTCTCAAAAAAAAAAAAAGAGAGAGAGAGAAAGAAAATTCTGGATTCTGCAAATAAATTTTTAAAAACTTAATGCTACTGCCAAGACATGAACTTATCTTGCTATCATGTTAACAAGCGCAAGCTGTAACACTGTGGGTGATTATGTTTTCTTTAGAGATAGCCCTTGAGTTGGTGTTAAGCTTATGCACTGAAGATGCCTTGACCAGCAAAACCTGTGTGTCATAAGATGCAGGGTCCTATTTTTCTGTATATTATGCACAATTGGAGTTCTATTTTCATTTTAAGCTCAGCTGACATAGGAAGTACCTTTAAATGTCAGAAGCAGGTTTGTGATACTCACTAGTTACATCCATTATAACTTCTGTTATCACTGCTACTTAAATACGAACTTGATAAGACTATAAGTTGACCTAAAACTCATCCAAATGATACCAAGTGTTATTTTAAAAATAGTTACCAAATTTTCTTTCTTTCTTTTTTTTTTTGAGATTGAGTTTTACTCTTGTCACCCAGCAGGCTGGAGTGCAATGGCGCAATCTTGGCTCACTGCAACCTCTGCCTCCTGGGTTCAAGCGATTCTTCTGCCTCAGCCTCTCCAGTAGCTGGGATTACAAGTGCCCACCACCATTTTTGTATTTTTAGTAGAGACAGAGTATCGACCTGTTGGCCAGGCTGGTCTCAAACTCCTGACCTCAGGCGATCCACCAGCCTTGGCCTCCCAAAGTGCTGGGATTACAGTGCCCGGCCAATAGTTATTAATTGTTCAAGCCACAGGAAATAAAAATTAGCTGTGTCAACATGGATTAAGCTTAAATTTTTGTTTGAAAATGCTGATTTTTAGAAACTAAGCTTTTAAAAAGTTTGGATCATTCTGTGATCTTAAATACATCAGTTACTCATTTTGAGACGTGCTGAACAAACAAAAAAGCAGGAAGAGTTCCATCTTTTGAAGAATTAATTGATAGTAGGACAGAGAAGTCAGTAGTTCAAAAATAGCAGAACTTAAATTAAAATTTCAAGTCTATTTAATTTGTTTGTTTGTTTATTTTTGAGACAGTTTCGCTCTGTTGCCCAGTCTGGAGTGCAGTGGCGTGATCTGGGCTCACTGCAACCTCCGCCTCCTGGGTTCAGGTGATTCTCCTGTCTCAGCCTCCTGAGTAGCTGTGGATTACAGGCGCCCGCCAACACACCCAGCTAATTTTTTATATTTTTAGTAGAGACGGAATTTCACCATGTTGGCTAGGCTGGTCTTGAACTCTTAACCTCAGCTGATCTGCCTGCCTCGACCTTCCCAAAGTGCTGGAATTACAGGCATGAGCCACCACACCGAGCCTTATTTGTTTATTAAAAGAGAAAATGATATCCACATCTTTTAAACCTTAATGGGGAGATCTCAGGAAAGTAGGTAAAATTTTGTAGACAGGGAACAAGAAAATAAAGAGAATGCTAAAGCAAGAAACAGTTGGGGAACAAGCAGCAGCTTTAGATGCAGTAATTAAAGAACTGAGTTCTGCTTCACATCCCTTGTATAGAATTGTAGATATTTAGGATTTTGGAACTGGGTATATTAAGGAACAAGATATATTAAGTATATAAGAAAAGAAATAAGGTCTTTTCTAGTTGAATAATGCCTAGCATGTACAAAAAATTACATTATATTCCTTATTTTATGTATATTCTTATATATTTATTATATATGTTTGTGTACACACATACACACTTTTTTTTTTTTGAGACACTTTTTTTTTTGGTCACCCAGGCTGGAGTGCAGTATTGTGATCTCTGCTCACTGCAGCCTTGACTTCCCAGGTTCAGGCAATTCTCCTGCCTTAGCCCCACAAGTAGCTGGGAATACTGGTGTGTGCCAGCATGGCCCACTAATTTTTTTAATATTTTTTGTGGAGACAAGGTTTTACCATTTTGTCCAGGCTGGTTTCAAACTCCTGAGCTTAAGTGATCTGCCCACCTTGGCCTCCCGAAGTGCTGAGATTACAGGCCTGAGCCACCATGCCTGGCACTTTATTATATTTTAATAAGTGAAATGATGTGGTATGGAAAAAAAAAATTCTGAATGGAGACCTGAGTTACCATCTCATCTCTGCTACTTAATTCTGAGGTTTCAGGTAGATTATTTAACCTATCTGAGTTTTCTTATCTTAAGGATAAAGATGAATTCACCTACCCTATGGGACTATTAGGAATAAAATGAAGGTCCTGTGTGAAAAACTAAATAACTGTTTATTATTCCTGCTGCTGTTGGTTGGATTGAGTAGAAAGATCTTATGGTTAGGACATAATAAAATATTTCTGTTTTGCTTCTAAGATATAATATTTCTATAACTTTAGTAAGGATGTGCTTTTAATAGTCAAAGAATAAATTAAACCTTTTAAAGCTGTGATTTAAAAACTATAAAATAATGCAGTGAGAAACGGGCAAATTCAGATCATTTTATTTTACCTTGAGCAAGAAGACTATGTTAATGCTAATGCTTTGCTTCCCCCTCCAACCTCCACCACCCTTCCCAAAGAGAAGAGAACAGACAGTAATGGCAGAGTATATTTCGTCAACCACAACACTCGAATTACACAGTGGGAAGACCCCAGAAGTCAAGGGTAAGAATAGTTACTTTTGTATATTTAATCTCTTAAAGATTGTACATTATTTCTAACAACTGAAGAAGATCAAAGTTCATATTCTTTTGCCAGAGACCTAAAACATTAATCACCTGCATACTTTGGAAAGAGAAAATTATACTGTTATTTTCATCTAATGGAAAATTTGAAAGTTTCTTTAAATCACAGAAAAAACCTTTAGCTGGAGGTGTGCCCATTATCCTGGCACTTTGGGAGGACAAGGGAGGGAGGACAGCTTGAGGCCAGGAGTTCAGGACCAGCTTGAGTAATGCAGTGAGACCTGTCTCTACAAAAAAATCCCCCAAAATTGGGTGTGTTGGCATGTTAAACCTGTAGTCCCAGCTACTTGGAGGACTGAGGTGGGAGGATCACTTGATCCCAGGAGGTTGAGGCTGCAGTGAGCCGTGATTGTGCCGTACATTCCAACCTGGAGGACAGGTTGAGGCCTGTAAAAACCAATAGAAAAAACAGAATACTTCACTGGCATGGGAGAATATGCTTATTATATATTTTAAATTACTAAGAACAGATTAGTGATTCTAAATCAGGGTTTCTTAACCTGAGATCACTGGTTAAGAATCCAGGGTATATGGCCTAGAGGGGGAAAAAATACATGCTCAGTTTCACTAGACTTTACTGGAAATTTAGTATCTTCTTCCATTATGAATTTAGACTACTACCATGTAGAATTAAGAATGCCTAGGACTTTGGCATCAGTAGAAGTCACACGTGTTAAAAAATATTCTGTGGTTGTTGTAGGTATTTCTGAATACTTGTTTACACACATCATTACAAGAACTCGCTAATTAATTTATTAATAAAGAGACACATATATTATCACAAGAGTTTCCCTTTGTTGCCCAGGCTGTTCTCAATTCTTGGCTTTAAGTGATCCTCCTGCCTTAGCCTTCTGACTAGCTGGGATTACAGGAATAATGTTTTGACAATTATGTATATATAATAGTTTATCTTTGTAACATTTTATAGTAGTATGCATATTAGTTTACTAAGGTTGCCTTAACAAAGTACCACAAAGGAGGTTGCTTCAACCACAGAAATGTGTTGTCTCACAGTTCCGGAGGCTAAAAACTTGAGATCACAATGTCAGCAGGGCCATGCTTATTCTGAAGATACTAGGAAATTATCTGTTCTAGGTCTTTCTCCTGGCTTCTTTTAGCTCCTTGGTTTGTGACAGCATGACTCCAGTCTTCACATGGCATTCTTCCTGTCTATATGTCTGTTTGTACCCAAATTTCCTGTTTATAAGGATATCAGTCCTATAGGATTAGAGGCCCACAGTACTTCAGTGTGACCTCATCTTTATAACTGCAGTAACTCTGTGTTCAAATAAGGTCACATTCTGAGTTATGCAGGCCAGGATATAAATATGCATTTGGAGGGAGGACACAGTTCAACCCATAACAGTCTGTAATACCATCCATTTATTATACTGCCAAAGGGTTCCATTCTGCAAGGATAATTTGGCAGACTGTACGGTGAGAGGGCACAGTCGTCCACAAAACTGCCCTCGTTTCAGACATCAGCCACAATATTGTTCACAGGACAACTCCAGACCAATTGCCTGCAAATTTGGGGGCCCCTACCACCACTCTTAGGTCTGATCAGTTATTAGAAATACTCAGAACTCACTGAAACCTCTTACAGTCACATCTATTATAGAGAAAGGATACAAAATAAAACCAGCAGAAGGAAGAGGTATGCAGGGCAGAGTCTGGGAGGGCTCTGAACACCCAGAATTGTTGTGGGACAGTACACATTGAGGTTGAGTATTGCTAACCAGGGAAGTCTCTGCTATCTAGGATTTTTTGGGTCACTTGATCCCATACTGCCCTCTTGGCTGGCCTTTTGTCTACAGTCCTTCTGGAGATTTGGGCTAATGCCTTTAGTCTCTAGTTCCTCCAGAGGTCGGAGCTGATGTGCCATGTCCCATAGCCTCCATCATGAATCACATTATTGACTATCTAGTCATCAAAACCTCCAGACAAACAAAGATACTCCTAATACATAGTTCATTCCAAGGGCCTAAAACATCACCACCCAGTAGCTAAGGGCAAAGGCCAGACCTCTCTTTTGGTATAATTTCAGCACATATATTCCACAGCTCAAAAGTTTTAAAAACTTTTATTCTGAAGGTATGGTTTAGGTTGCACTGAGCCGAGATCACACTACTGTACTCCAGCATGGGCGACAGAGTGAGACTCTGCCTCAAAAAAATAAATAATAGAAGATATTGTTTAAACTTAAAATAGCTTTTTCTTTCTACTAACAAATGACCATTTTCTTTTTAAATGGAGTCACTGCATTTACCTAAATTTATTTAGTTTCCATAAGGAAAGAATGAAGTTCATAGATAACATTTTTACTTCCTCTTTAGAATCTTCTAAGGATAGAATTGAAGAAGTCCCCTTTCTGTAATTTGCTACCATTTTTTTGTTTCCCAAGTTTTATAACTAAAGTTAGAATTCCGTTTTAACAACACAGATGACCTAGTTCTATCCAATTTATTTTCAAGACAACAACTTGTTACTGAGCCTATCATCTTGCAAATATAACAATTGAGAATCCTCTTTTTTACATTTTTGGGTCTATTTTATCTGACATTTGTATTCTGTTAGGTGAATACAGGTTTTTTTCTGTTTTGTTTTGTTTTGTTTTGTTTTGAGACAGGCTCTTCTCTGTCATCCAGGCTGGAATGTAGTGACATGATCATGGCTCGCTGTAGCCTTGACCTCCTGGGCTCAAGTAATCCTCCTGCCTCAGCCTCTCAAGTAGTTTGGACTATGTGCATGGGCCTCCACACCCAGCTGTTGTGTTTTGCTGTTGTTGTTTTGTTTTTTTGGAGAGACAGGGTTTCTACGTTGCCCAGGCTGGTGGGAAGTTGTTGCCAAACAAACGAACTGAAATGTGCTGGCAGTATGTAGGAAATAACTTGGAAGACCTAAAGAGAATGATCAATCTGTAGTTGTAGTGAGGGCTGACTGTTTGTGAAACTTTTTACCTGTCTCATTTATTCCTCATATAAATGAGAAATACATAGACATCGTTATCTTTATTTTATGGACAAAGAAACTGAAGTTTAGAGAGATTAAGCAGCTTGTCTAGGGTCACAGAGCTTTCATGGTATAAAGATAGATATTAAGGAGATGGCATGGAATACTTCATAAATAATATCTTAGGCCATATGTAGTGTCTCAACCTCTGTAATCCCAGTGCTTTGGGAGGCCAAGGTAGGAGGATCACTTGCAGTCAGGAGTTCAAGTCCAGCCTGGGGAACATAATGAGACCCCCGTATTCTACATAAAATTTTATAATTTAACTGGGTGTAGTGATATACACCTGCAGTCCTAGCTACTAGGGAGGCTGAGGTGAGAGGATTACTTGAACCCAGGAGTTTGAGGCTGCAGTGAGCTATAATCATGCCACTGCACTCCAGCCTGGGCAACAGAGTGAGATTCTGTCTCTTAAAAAAATCTTTTTTTTGAGTCGCCTTAGTAGAAAAACAGTAAATAATATGGGACAAACAGAAAGGCTTCACTTGGAGGTGTGACAGATCATATCTTATTTAAGGAAATGCTGAGTGGCCATACACTGAAATCACGGGATTCATGGAAGGGAGTTAGAGGTTTGGGTGCAGAGATAAATCTGAAAGGGAACATTAAGGCCAAAGTATAGAGGCTGAATGAGTGCCATATGAAGAACTTAGGTCTTAATAATTGATAGTGGTGGAACAGTGATAGTACTTTACAACGATAACTAATTTAATAAGATTTCTGTTTTAGGAAGATACTCTGTTAGCAGTATCAATATCAGAGCAGGCTTGGAATGAGATCAGATGAGGAACACTAGTTAGGTGGCTGTTGAAAAAATGCAGAAGAGAAACAAAGCCAGAGAAAGGATAGTGTTGGGCATTGGAAATAGAGATGAGAATGAAGACTTCTCTTTTTTGAGACAGAGTCCCATTCTGTCACCCAGCTGGGGTGCAATGGTGTGATCTCGTCTCACAATAACCTCCACCTCCCGGGTTCAGGCAATTCTCCTGCCTCTGCCTCCTGAATAGCTGGGATTATAGGCGCACACCACTACACCCAGCTAATTTTTTATATTTTTAGTAGAGACAAGGTTTCACCATGTTGGTCAGGCTGGTCTTGAACTCTTGACGTTGTAATCCACCTGCCTCGGCCTTCCAAAGTGCTAGGATTACAGGTGTGAGCCACCATGCCTGGCTGAACATGAAGACTTCTAAGGCACAATGATTAGAGCTTGGTTAATGAGCTGTTTAAGGTGGGTCACTAGCTAATGGAGAACATAAGCCAAGTAGATGGCAGAAGACTTGAGTTGTGGTTGATGGACTGTCTGAGTTTAACCTGTTTGTAGGATGTCCACGTAGAGATGTCTAATATACAACTGAAATTACTGAACTGAATGGTTTTCTAAAAGATTTCTGCTATGTTTATGGATATTTGTAGCTTCTGTACTTGGCAAACAAGCAACTCTTTTAATATTTTTGTTTGTTTTTTTTCTGGGTTTTGTAGTCAATTAAATGAAAAGCCCTTACCTGAAGGTTGGGAAATGAGATTCACAGTGGATGGAATTCCATATTTTGTGGACCACAATAGAAGAACTACCACCTATATAGATCCTCGCACAGGAAAATCTGCCCTGTAAGTTTTCTAAACATTGTAGATTAAAAGTAAAAAACTAGTCCTTCAGATTTTTGATATAAAGATTTGAATTAGCAAGGAGTGGAAGTGTTAGTATTTCTTGAGTTAGTTTGACAGTAGGTTTCTGTTCAGTAAGTATTTTGCATTTCCATCTCCCTTTTGGATATCTTATCCTGGAGATTTTCATATTTGTTACCATTTGTTCACATGGCACTAAATGAAACTGTTTAGAATTTATAGGTATTGTACTGCTTACCAATTAATCTCTGGTTTCTGATTTTCACCTTCTTTCATTCCCATTATTTTTTGACTTTAAAAAAGCTCGCATTACTTCTCCTCCACCCCATTTCTGAGAAGTAACCTTTCGATTTGCTTATTTGCTCTATGTCTTTTTTGTATGTGGGAAAATATATAACATAAAATTTCTTGTTTTACGCGTACATTTCATTGGCATTGAGCACATTCATATTGTTGCATATTCATTACCACCATCCATCTCCAGAATATTTTCATCATTCCATACTGAAACTCTGTACCCTTTAAACAATAACTTTAACAGACCTGGTAACCAGCATTCTATTTTCTTTCACTATGAATTTGACTACTCTAGGTACCTCATATTACTGAAGTCATACAATATTTATTCTCATGTTTCTGGCTTATTTCACTAAGGTCTTGTCTTCAAGATTTATCCATGTTGTAATATCTATCAAAATTTCATTCCTTTTTAAGGCTGAATAATATTCCGGTGTATGGATATATCACATTTTGTTTATTCACAATTATTTGCATTGTTTCCATTTTTGGGGGGGTAGGATGTAAATAATGCTACTGTGAACATTGGTATACAATTATCTGCCTGAGGCTGGGTATGGTGGCTTACGTCTGTAATCCCAGTACTTTGGGAGGCTGAGCCAGGCAGATCACCTGAGGTCAGGAGTTTAAGACCAGCCTGGCCAACGTGGCAAAACTCCATCTCTACTAAAAATACAAAAATTAGCTGGGCATGGTGCCAAATGCATTCCAGCCTGGGTGAGAGTAAGACCTCATCTCTTAACCAAAACCAAATCTGTTTGAGTCCCTACTTTGATGACTTTTGTATCTATACCCAGAAACAGAATTGCTGGATTAAATATTAATTCTGTATTTAATTTTTTTGAAGAACTATCATACTGTTTTTCAGAGTGTCTATGCCAGTTTACATTTCCACCAGTAGTGCAGAAGAATTCCAATTTCTGCACATTCTCATCAGCTCTCATGTTTTTTTTCCTTCGTCCTCCTTGTCTTTTTAAAATAGCCATCCTTAATGTGGTATTTCTTTTTTTTTTGTATTTCTCTAATGATTTGTGATGTTGAATATCTTTTCATATACTTCTTGGCCATTTGTGTGTCTTCTTTGGAAAAATGTCTCTTCAAGTCCTCTCCCCATTTTTTTTTCTTTTTTTTTGCAATTGAGTTTAGGTGTTTTCTGTATATTCTGGGTGTTAATCCCTTATCAAAACATGATTTGCAATTATTTTCTCCCATTCTGTGGTTTCCTTTTTACTGTGGATAGTGCCCTTTGATGCATAAAACATTTTAGATTTTGATGTCTGATTTGTCAATTTTTTTTTTTTTTTTTGAGATGGAGTTTCACTCTAGTAGCCCAGGCTGGAGTGCAGTAGCACGATCTCGGCTCACAGCAACTTCCACCTCCTGTGTTCAAGCGATTCTCCTGCCTCAGCCTTCCAAGGAAGCTGGGATTGTACAGGCATGTGCCACCACACCCAGCTAATTTTGTATTTTTAGTAGAGACGGGGTTTCTCCATGTTGGTCAGACTGGTTTCGAACTTCAGCCTCAGGTGATCCGCCCACCTCAGGCTCCCAAAATGCTGGGATTTCAGCCGTGAGCCACCGCTCCTGGCCTGTTAGGTTTTTCTTTGTCACTCGTGCGTTTGGTGTCATATCCAAGAAGTCACTGCCAAATCCAATATCATAAAGCTTTGCCCTAAGTTTTCTTCTGAGAGTTCTTTAGTTTTAGTTCTTATATTATCTTTTGTCCATTTTGAGTTAAATTTTGTATATGGTGTTGGATAAGGGTCCAACTTCATCTTTTTGCATGTGGATGTCTGGTTTTTCCAAGCACTATTTGTTGAGAAGACTGTCCTTTCACTGTCCTTTCCCCATTGCATGGTCATGGCACCATTGTCAAAAATCATTTTACCATATATGCAAGGGATTATTTCTGGGCTCTTTATTCTATTGGTTTGTATGTCTGACTTACCAATACCACACTATAGCTTTGTAGCAAGTTTTCAAATCAGGAAGTATGTGTCCTCCAACTTTGTTCTTTTTTCAGTCTTCTTTTGTCTATTCAGGGTCCTTTGAAATTCCATATGAATTTTAGGATGGATTTTTATATTTCTGCAAAAAAAAAAAAAAAAAAAAAGGTCTTTGGATTTTGATAGGAGATTTTATTGAATGTATAGATCACATTGGGGGTAGCGTGGTCATCTTAACAGTATTAAGTTTTCCAATCCATGAATGTGGATATCTTTGTGTTTTCTTTAATAACAGCAGTGTTTTGTTGTTCTCAGTGTACAAGTCTTTTCCCTTCTTGGTTAATTCCTAAGTATTTTTAATTCTTTGTGATGCTATTGTAAATTGAATTGTTTTTTAAATTTTCTTTTCAAATTGTTCTTAGTGTATAGAAATGGAGTGTGTTGACTTGGTGTGCTGCTGCTTTGCTGAATTCATTTATTCTGGCAGGGTTTTTGGTGTGGAATATTTAGTGTTTTCTTCATAAAAGATCATAGCATCTGAAAATGGATGTTTTCTTCTTCCCAATTTGGATATCTTTTATTTTTTTCTTGCTTATTTCCTTTAGCTAGAGCTCTTAATAGTATGTTGACTGCAAGTGGTGAAAGTAGGCATTCTTGTGTTGTTCCTCATCTTAAAGGAATAACTTCTAACCATTGAATGTGATGTTAGATTTTTATATATGAAGTAGTTTATTATTATACTGAAGTAGTTTCCCACTATTCCTAGTGTTTCCTATCTCTGTTATGGACTGTTTTATCATGAAAGTGTATTGAATTTTGTAAAATCCTTTTTTGGTATCAATTCAGATGAGCATATGATTTCCCCACCCCCATTCTGTTAATGTGGTATATTATGATGATTTTTTGTAGGTTGAGCCATTTTTGCATTCCAGGAATAAATCCTCCTTAGTCAAAAGGATTAAAATATGCTTTTAATATGCTGCTGAGATTTTTTTTTTTGCTGATGACTTTATTTAGTATTTTTCCATGAGTGTTCATAAGGGATATTGGTCTGCAGTTTTCTTATAGTGTCTTTATTAGGCTTTCTTAGAGCAAAGGTGGTTCCCTATTACCTTCTAATTTTATATTTCTACACATTAAAAACTTTTATGTTTAAAGCAGAAACTGGGAAATGAGGCCAGTTTGGTATTAATGAAATTACAGAGATAATTTAGATATGGAAATAAATTATTGATAGATATTATTCTATCATTTATTTTAGTTATAATTAAGTTTGGGTGCTTATAATAGAAAATCCTAAAACAATAGTGGTTTATGTAAGATAGAATTGTATTTGTCCCCATCACTTAGCAATAGTCCAGTGGGCCTTACACCACGCTACTACCATTGCTCAAAGAAGAAGTCATAATAAAAATCAGGAAAGATTTTATACTGAATAATAATAAAAACACCACATATCACAATTTGTGAGATTTAGCTAAAGTAGTCTTCAGAGGAAAACTTTTTGTTTTAAAGAAGTAGATGAGGATATAGTAGAGAGAAAATCGGTGATCTCTGCTTTTACCTTGAGATGCTAGAAAAACGAGTTATTAAACCTAAAGTACAAGAAAGGAAATAAAAGCAGAACTCAGTGAAGTGGAAAAGAAACAATGGAGTGCTCAAAGCTAGAAGATGTATTTTTGGTAAATATTAATAATACTAACAACCCTTAGAAATTAAACGTGTAGAGAGAAAAAGAGAGATATCACCGTATATTTTACAGACATTAAAAAAAATAAAGGGTATATTTCTGCCAATACACTTAACATTTTAGATGAAATGGACAAATTCCTTAAAAGGTATGTCACCAAAATGGACACAAGAAGAGACAGTAAGTCTAAATATCCCTATAGCTGATAAATCAAAAGCATAATAAGTAAAGAATTCTTAAGGCATGCCCAGTGGCTCATGCCAGTAATCTCAGCACTTTGGGAGGCCAAGATGGGCAGATCACTTGAGCTCAAGAGTTCAAGACAGCCTGGGCAACCTGGTGAAACCGCATCTCTATAAAAAATGTAGTATATTAGCCGGGTGTGGTGGTGCATGCCTGTAGTCCCAGTTACTTGGGAGAGTGAGGTGGGAGGATTGCTTGATCCCAGGAGGCTGTAGTGAACTGAGATTGTGCCACTGTACTCAAGCCTGGGTGACAGAATGTGACCCTGTCTCAAAAAAAAAAAAAAAAAAAAGATTTCTTATGAAGAAAATTCTGGCCTAGATGGTGTCACTGGTAAAGTTTATCAAACTTATAAGTAATAAATAACATCAGTCCTATTCATTCATAAAATACAAGAGATGGGAACGTTTTATATCTCATTTTATGAGGCTCCTATAATACTGTTACCAAAGTCAGATAAGAACAGTGTAAGAAAATTATTAACTAATAATTCTACAAACATAGGTGTAAAAATCATTAACAAAATAATGGCAAATTAAATCCAGCTATATATAAAAATAATAGTATACCATCATCAAGTGGAGTTTATCTCAGTAATAGACTAAAGGAGGCTGGGCTTGGTGGCTCATGCCTGTAATCCCAGAACTTTTGTAGGCCTAGGCGGGTGATCACCTGAAGTCAGGAGTTCAAGACCAGCCTGGCCAATGTGGTGAAATCCCATCTCCACTAAAAATACAATAATTAGCTGGGTGTGGTGGTGCACTCCTGTAGTCCCAGCTACTCAGGAAGCTGAGGCAGGAGAATCTCTTGAACCCAGGAGGCAGAGGTTGCAGTGAGCTAAGATTAGGCCACTGCACTTCTGCCTGGGTGACAGAGAGACTCCATCTCAAAAAAAAAAAAAAAAAATAGACTAAAGGAGAGAAATTGTGTGATCATTTCCAGAAAAGCTTTTAACAAAATACAATGCAAATTCATGATAAACTCTCAGCTACCTTGGAAACTTTTTTAACTAAAAAAAATTTACCAAAAGCTTACAGCCAACATCACAATTAATGATGAAATATTCTAGAAGATGAAGAAGAAAACAAGGATATCTATTTAACTCAACATTGTGTTAGTATTCCTAGCCAGTGCAGTGAGATGAGAAAAATAATAGAGGCCAGGCACAGTGGCTCACACCTGTAATCCCAGCACTTTGGGATGCTAAGGCAGGTGGATCACTTGAGGCCAAGAGTTCGAGACCAGCCTGGGCAACATGGTGAAACCCCTTCTCTACTAAAAATATAAAAATTAGCCAGTTGTGGTGGTAGGCGCCTGTAATCCCAGTAGTCAGAAGGCTGAAGCAGGAGAATCACTTGAACCTCGGGGGTAGAGGTTAGAGTGAGTGCACCACTACACTCCAGCCTGGGAGACAGAGCCAGACTCCATCTCAAAAAACAAAAACAAACAAAAAAGAAATACAAGGTGTATAAATTGGAAAGGAAGAAGTAAAACTGTCTTTTTTCCCCTTACACAAATAACATAATTGTGTATATAAAAAATCATAATCGGCTGGACGTGGTGGCTCACGCCTGTAATCCCAGCACTTTGGGAGGCCGAGGCAGGCTGATCATGAGGTCAAGAGATCGAGACCATCCTGGCCAACATAGTGAAACCCTGTCTCTACTAAAAATACAAAAATTAGCTGGGCGTGGTGGCACACGCCTATAGTCCCACCTACTTGGGAGGCTGAGGCAGGAGAATTGCTTGAACCCAGGAGGGGGAGGTTGCAGTGAGCCGAGTTCGTACCACTGCCCTCCAGCCTGGCGACAGAGCGAGACTCCGTCTCAAAAAAAACACACACACAAAAAAACACACACAAAAAAACATAATCTAAAAAAAATTACTAGAACTAGTAAGTGAATTTAACAGCATCACAGAATATAAAGTCAGTGTACAAAATCAGTTGGTTTTTTTTTTTTTTTTTTTTTTTTTTTTTTTTTTTTTTTATAGAGAGTAAGTTGTCACCCCCCAAATGTTAAGAGGGGTGGTAGCAGCACAAACAAAACACACCCCCCCCCCAATATCACCTCCTTGAAAACAAACAGTTTTTTTTTTTTTTTTTTTTTTTTTTTTTTTTTTTTTTTTGAGACGGAGTCTCTGTCACCCAGGCTAGAGTGCAGTGGCGTGATCTCAGCTCACTGCAACCTCAGCCTCCCAGGTTCAAGCGATTTTCCTGCCTTAGCCTCTTGAGTAGCTGGGATTACAGGTGCATGCTACCGTGCTCGGCTAATTTTTGTATTTTTAGTAGAGACAGGGTTTCACCATGTTGGTCAGGCTGGTCTCAAACTCCTGATCTTGTGATCCGCCTGCCTCAGCCTCCCAAAGTGCTGGGATTACAGGTGTGAGCCATTATGCCTGGACTTTTTTTTTTTTTTGAGATGGAGTCTAACGTTGTTGCCCTTGCTGGAGTGCAGTGGCGCCATCTCACTGCGGCATCCTCCTCACTGTGGCATCCATCTCCCGAGTACAAGTAATTTTCCTGCCTTAGCCTCCCAGGTAGCTGGGATTAGAGGCGCCTGCCACCATACCCAGATAATTTTTGTATGTTTAGTAGAGACAGGGTTTCACCATGGCAGACAGGCTGGTTTCAAACTCCTGACCTCAGTTGATCCACCTGCCTCAGCCTCCTAAAGTGCTGGGATTACAGGCGTGAGCCACTGCACCTGGCCAAAAAGATCCTTCTTGAAATTCTCATATGCCACCTCTACTTAGAGACTTAAGTCATTTGGCCATATAGAGAAATGTAGTCTTTATTATAGTAAGCAGTCTGGTCAGTTAAATAACAAGGGTCTTACTTAAGGATAAAGGAAGGAATGGATGTTGGAATAGACAGCATTCTCAAATAGAATCCTTTTTACCTAGCCCCCTTAGATTTGGCAGCATATAAAAGAAAATCCCATAATAGTAGCTTCAACAAGATCAAAGTTTTTTTGTTTTTGCTTTTTCTCTTACTTAAAAGTATTCATGGGGAAATATCTCCCAAAAACTGAAGAATGGTTGTGTCAGGAGTATGCTGTATTTTTGTATTTAGCTAGTAAGTGCTGAGAGAGGGTGGGATGTTTCGCTTTCCTTCAGTGTTATCTTTTACAAGCAGCTATATTTGTCCTGTTAACCCTTGTTCTTCCTCAGAGACAATGGACCTCAGATAGCCTATGTTCGGGACTTCAAAGCAAAGGTTCAGTATTTCCGGTTCTGGTGTCAGGTTAGTGTTGGAACTATATCTCTGTACTCCCTTTCCTTTGTTATGTTGCTTATATTACACAGTGATTGTGAAAATACTTAACTCACAGAAAAACAGATAAAACAGGAAGCATTAGAATCTCTTTCCCCTATTTTTAGAGCAAAATAAATAGATTTTTTTTTTTTTTTTTTTTTTTTTTTGTATTTAAGTAGAGACAGGGTTTTGCCATGTTGGCCAGGCTGGTCTTGAACTCCTGACCTCGTGATCTGCCCGCCTCGGCCTCCCAAAGTGCTGGGATTACAGGTGTGAGCCACTGCGCTAGCACAAATAAATAAATTTATCAGTTAGATCATTTGTGACTTTGGTTGTTCAGAAAATTAAACCTCATGTAATCCCAGCACTTTGGGAGGCTGAGGTGGGCAGGTTACTTGAGCTCAGGAGTTCAGGACTAATCTGGGCAACATAGTGAGACCTTATCTCTATAATTTTTTTTTTAAGAAGAAAATTAAACTTGAAACCATTTGAACAAACACTGTCACTTTTTCCTCAGTACCCATTACTTTCAGATTGCAGAAATCTTCAAATATAAGTTAAAGCATTTTCTGATATAATTGTAACCAGCTACTTTATTTTTATTTATTTGTTATTTTTCCTGAGACAGAGTCTCACTCTGTCACCCAGGCTCCTGGAGTGCATTGGTGCTGTCATGGCTCGCTGCAGCCTTGACCTCCTGGGCTAAAGTGATCCTCTTGCCTCAGCCTTCTCACTAGCTGACACTACAGACATACTTCACCACACCCCGCTAATTTTTAGTAGAGACAGGTTCCCCTTGTGTTTCCCAGGCTGGTTTTGAACTTGTGGACTCAAATGATCCTCCTGCCTCATCTTCCCAAAGTGCTGGGATTACAGATGTGAGCCAGCATGTCTGGATACCAGCCATTTTTTTTAAATCTAGCATTGATATAAATGACTTTGATAGATATATACATGTTCATACATACATGAACATGTCCATACGTAGATGTAATATTCAGTGTTTTTTTTTCAGATGTCATCAACTATTTCTGATGTACAGTTACTGGAATTAATGATTTTTTATGTGTTCTAAATCAAATGAATGCCCTAGTCAAAGATACTATGATGAATATTTTTACACTTGAAACTCTTGTAATTAACTGGACCCATGGAAGCAAGAAGAATCTGGATTAACTGTTTGAAAATAAAATTAAGTAAAGATTTATTTGGGCCAGGTATGGTGGCTCATGCCTGTAATCCCAGCACTTTGGGAGGCCGAGGCAGGCAGATCCACGAGGTCAAGAGATTGAGACCATCCTGGCCAACATAGTGAAACTCTGTCTCTACTAAAAATACAAAAATTAGCCAGATGTGGTGGTGCGTGCCTATAATCCCAGCTACTTGAGAGGCTGAGGCAGGAGAATTGCTTGAACTCGGGAGGCGGAAGTTGCAGTGAGCCAAGATTGCGCCATTGCACTCCAGCCTGGGCGGTAGAGCCAGACTCTGTCTCAAAAAAAAAAGAAAAAAAAAAAAAGAAAAACCACAGTATTGATCTCGTATAAACATTGGTTACTTAATAATGTGTCAAATAAATTTTTTTTTTTGGAGACAGAGTCTTGCTCTGTTGCCCAGGCTGGAGTGCAGTGGCACAATCTTGGCTCACTGCAATCTCCACCTCCCAGGTTCAAGCGATTCTCCTGCCTCAGCCTCCCGAGTAGCTGGGATTACAGGTGTGTACCACGATGCCCGGCTAATTTTTGTAATTTTATTAGAGGCAGAGTTTCATCGTGTTGGCCAGGATGATATCAATCTCTGGACCTCGGGATCTGCCCACCTCGGTCTCTCAAAGTGCTGGGATTAGAGTCGTAATCCACTGCACCTGGCCCCATTTTCATATATTAATCTATAATTAGCATGAATACTCACAGATCCATTGGTAAATGTTATTGAATATAAATTTATATATTCATAGTGGCATTGTTTCTAAGCATAGATTAAATAAAACTTTCCCCTTTTGATTTTTTGATAGGCTGATTTAATGGTGAGAGTTGACTTAAATCATTCTTCTATTTCAGCAACTGGCCATGCCACAGCACATAAAGATTACAGTGACAAGAAAAACATTGTTTGAGGATTCCTTTCAACAGGTATTGTTTCATTCACTCAATAATATTTCCCCTTGCTGCTACCCTAGAACCAGCTTTTAGTGCTGGCAGTTTAATCTGAACAGTTTGGAACTTCTTGAGTTGAAGTTTTCAAGTGTGACCTCATTGCCAGTCTCCTTAGGGCTTAAGAGGATATGTGTGTGTGTGTGTGTGTGTATATGTGTTTCAGGTTTCCATTTATAAACTGGTATTTGATTTGAAATAAATGCACAGGTAAGATAATAGGTTTTTGGTAGCCAAAGGTCTAGAAATACCCATATGAACATTAACAGATGTGTAGAAAGAAGAGGGGAAGACTTTTTGTTTTTACACTTCCGTATTACTTGGATTTTTATAATAAGCACAATTAAATTTGTTTTTTTATACAGCAAAGAAAGTCTGGTCATTGTTGACAGTATCTAAAAAAGATATGAGTTTCCAGAAGTAGTCAACGGATCTTTTCACTTGTCTTCAGAACTTCATTTACTCACCAGGCATGGTGGCTCATGCCTGTAATCCTAACACTTTGGGAGACTAAGGCGGGTGGATCAACTGAGGTCAGGAGTTCGAGACCAGCCTGGCCAACATAGTGAAACCTCATCTCTATTAAAAATTTAAAATTAACTGGGTATGGTGGCAGGTGCCTGTAATCCCAGCTACTCAGGAGAATCACCTGAACCTGGGAGGAGGAAGTTGCAGTGACCTGAGATCATGTCATTGCATTCCAGCCTGGGCAAGGAACAAAACTCCATTTCAATTAAAAAAAAAAAAAAAGACGAGTTAATCTATTTACTTTTATCTTGCAGATATCACTAATAACCTACTGCAACTAAATGTTAAAGTGATTGTGTTATATAGAAGATTAAAATAGTGAAAAAATCTCTTAAAATGAAAGCATCTGGTTAGTCCTTGTTTTATAGCCAGATGCAGAAGTGATTCTTTATTTTCAGGTACCAGTGATATTGTAGCAACTACATCTTTAAGAAGTATAGAACTGAATGCAAAGGGAAAACAGGTTGAGATAGTTGATAGTAGCTAGCTGCTTGCCTTCAGAATCAGTTTTGTTCATTTCCTAATGGAACTTCAATTATTGACATTAAAGGAAAAAGCCAGTTGGCATCCTGCTATGGAGGTGCAGCAAACGTTTTAGTGGGAACTGGAGCTATACTGAGGCCATTTAGAGAATTATGAGTCATCTCCTTGATCTAAGTGTCAAAGGCCATTCCCCACCCTAGTCCTTGCCCATTTCTAATTTTTATGTTCATAACTATCCTTTTATCACTCTGTTGGACGAGTTTCTTGAAACAACTTCCTGGTACCAGTACTGGAAAGTTTCAAAACATATTAAACTGTTCCTTTATCTTTTGACTTTGAAACCTAAAGTCTTTTGTAGAGTAACAGACTAGATGGTGCTAAAACAGTTATTTAAAATTGTCACCCTAGATTTGACATCCGTCAAATAACTGGGTAAGAAAAACATAAGAGAACAATTTAATTGCTTAAAAGTAGCAAAACTAATTGCAAAAATAGCATTAGCATCAGATTTTCTTTGGATAGCTGTTGGATAAAATTGCTCTGGATAGTGTTTCTTCTGTTAACATAGCACAACTGGTTATGGGGGAAAATAGAGGCGGAAACAATGTTTTTTCCTTCATCTTAGGCATTTGTTAAAGGGAATTATTTAAAGATAGTTTTTACTGTGTAACATTTCTCATTTGGGTTGCTATATACCTAGCCTATGCTATTTGTAAAATACTTGGCATAAACATATACATGTATCATAAGCGTAGAATTTTTTGGTTACATCTGGGACTTTCTGACTTGAGTGGGATGTGAATTTATAAATGTGATAGTTTCGTGGGGGAACTGGGAGAACCTTGGCATAAACAGGTTACTTACTGATCCTCTCTGGATATTTATATGTGAGAATTCATTCTTTTTTTGTCATCCCCCCACCGAGAATTCATTCTTACCACTTTGATAAAGTATAGGCATTATATCAACTTCTCCCTTTCCAGGTTCTTACGTATTTTTTTCCTAAGAGTAATTGATATATGCAGTGCTATACACATATAATTTTGGTCAAATAATTAGTTTTACATGGCAGGAAACGAAATGATATATTCGTTGTAGCTCAGTAATGGTACTGTCCTTCAAATATGAAGATGATCCTGCATTGGAACTGAATCATTTTCTGAGTGCAAAAAAAAAAAAAAAAAGATGATGATCCTATTAACCACCTATAGTGGGACACAAAATTTGAGTAGTTTTTCTAGGTATTTATAGGTTGCCACTGAGAATGAGTTTCCAGAGTTAACTGGGTCTCTCTACAGTCACTGGTTTTCATTTCTCGGTTAGCCAGTTAGCTGTTATGTGTACCTTTGGCTGTTAATCAAAACCAAGGCTAATAACCAAACCAGAAAAACTCCACCCAACCTCTGACCATGCCCATCTGTGTTGTAAGTAATTGATATAAGCAACATGGTAAGTCAATAGTAGCATCATTAAAAATAAAATCACGGCTGGGTGCAGTGGCTCATGCTTATAATCTCAGCACTTTCAGAGGCCAAGGTGGGCGGATCTTCTGAGGTCAGGAGTTCAAGACAAGCTTGGTCAACATGGAGAAAACCCATCTCTACTAAAAATACAAAATTAGCTGGCTGTGGTGGCACATGCTTGTAGTTCTATCTGCTCGGGAGGCTGAGACAGGAGAATGGCTTGAACCCAGGAGGTGGAGGTTGCAGTGAGCTGAGATCACGCCATTGCACTTCAGCCTGGGCAACAAGAATGAGACTCCGTCTCAAAAAAATAAATAAATAAAACCAAGTGTATAAAGTACATAAACATATACAATGTGTATAATCAAGAAAATATTATTAAATTTACTATAATGTATTTTCTGTATGTGTGGTTTTGACTAGACCATGAACACCTTTCTATGTCATGGGAGATTGAAATTACCTGCAATGAAGGAGATGTCAAACTTATAAGTGGTAGACAATGTTTCAATAGCTTTTTTCACCAATTATTTTACTTTATTATTTTTTAGATAATGAGCTTCAGTCCCCAAGATCTGCGAAGACGTTTGTGGGTGATTTTTCCAGGAGAAGAAGGTTTAGATTATGGAGGTGTAGCAAGGTAGTGATAATATGAATACTCAGAACTTAGTTCCTTTCCTCCAAAGGTACCATTACACTTTGCTTGCAAGTATTATTTTCTCAATATTATATTTTAGGAAAATGAAATATATCAAATCATACCTTTATTATGCTGTAGCTACAGAATTTCAAAAAACATTTAATTCAGCACTTTCTGTGTCATGTACAGGTGATTTATTTCACCCACATCACTCATTTAATCTTCAGGGTAACCTTGTGAGATAGAATTTTTACAGGATAACAAAGAGGCTTAGAGACTCACCTAAGGCACATAGTAAGTTGTAGAGCGTGGATACAATCTTTGTATCATCTAACCAGTAACCATTGTTCAGTCTACCTCTCATATCTGTTCCGCAGAAAACAGAAGGCCTTATAGAGATCAGGTCATTTTCCCCACCACAGATTACTGATACAGGTAATAGTTACTCAGTTTGCAACTAAGATTAGTATATTTGTCATGAAAATATAGAAGGCTGTAGGAAATAGGAGTTGAAAGTCTTAATTCTGCTTTCTTTATATTGGAGCTTGGAATCAATCCCTAGAAGATAGTCTCAAGTGAGAACTGCTTTGCTTATTCCATAATGATATATCACACCAGGTTAAAAATTTGCATAGAAATGGCATTGTGGAAAGACAAGGACTTTGGGATCAAGACTGGATTTGAATCTTTCTTCTGCTTCCAGTAGTGTGACGTTGGGCAAATATTTTCATCTGTAAAATAAGAATAGTAATATCTACATTTCTAGGATTATTGTGAAGTGTAGAAATATTGTTTATTAATGACCTAGTTCAGAGTCTGTGTCTTCACGTGCTCATTAACTGGGGCTGACATTTTATTTTAGTAATTCTTATTTATATTGTGTTTCTGAGTTCAAATAAAATTATTTCAATTTAATGATATAATTATAGATAATAAATATGAGTAGAAATGTAATTTTATATGTTAAATGAGAAAATGGCAATATTAAAGTATATCATGAGATATACTTATCATAAGAGGCATGAACTAACGGGAAAAGAGATCCAGATTACAAGCTTAAGTCACATGTATTGCCCTGGATCACCCATGTTACGTAGTTTTAGTAACCATAACCTTATGTTAACATTGGTTCATATTTTCACAGTATTGCACTTAGAGTCTCTAAGAGCATTTTTTAATATGTGAGTGGCTGTAATTAAGTGCTTTACTGCCTCTGTGAAATTAGAAGATTCTTCATATTCATTTAATGTGTAGGGAGTAGTGGCACTTCATGGGGATTATTATGTTACTCAGAAATAGATGGCATCTTAGATTGATTTCAGCCACTCTACTCACATGGGTCAATAGTGAATTTTAATTTTGCCTATGAATAGTGTTTCATTGATTCTATGACTAATATTTTCATGTTATAATATCTCTGAAATTAAGATGTATTGCAGTTAAAATTGGGAAAAAACTATTTAGCAGTTCATCACATAAAGGTGTAATGATGTCTTAGATTCTTTGAAATGTAGTAAGTTGTATACTACCATCCCTGTAAAATAGATGTGAGTTTGAACAGAAGCAATAAAAATCAATGTGAGATTAGCAAACTGTCACTAGCTGTGGGGTATAGAACCCTGAGAACCTTATAGCACTGTTCTTTGATTTGTTGGCATGGTAACCTACAAGATTTTTCATCGTAAATTTTCTTTTGATTTCAGAGAATGGTTCTTTCTTTTGTCACATGAAGTGTTGAACCCAATGTATTGCCTGTTTGAATATGCAGGGAAGGATAACTACTGCTTGCAGATAAACCCTGCTTCTTACATCAATCCAGATCACCTGAAATATTTTCGTTTTATTGGCAGGTTTATTGCCATGGTAAGTGCAGGTCAAGAATTATGTTTACTTTGCTTATTCAGCAATACTAAATTTTCTCATAGGTGCCATAACAGATCATACAAGTTAAAGGGGAGTGTTTTTTGGTTTTGTTTTATTTTTTGTTTTTGAGTCATAGTCTTGCTCTGTCGCCCAGGCTGGAGTGCAGTGGCACAATCTCCAGTCACTGTAACCCCTGCCTCCTTGGCTAGCCTCCTGAGTAGCTGGGATTACAGGTGTGCACCACATGCCTGGCTGATTTTTGTATTTTTAGTAGAGACTGAGTTTCACCATTTTGGCCAGGCTGGTGTTGAACTCCTGACCTCAGGTGATCCACTGCCTCAGCCTTCCAAAGTGCTGGGATTACAGGTGTGAGCCACTGTGCCCAACCAGGGAAGCATTTCTAAATGAAGAATTCATCTAACATATTGAAATAAAATGATTATTGTACGATTATTGTAAGTGGTCTTGTTTCCTCTTTTCATAGGCTCTGTTCCATGGGAAATTCATAGACACAGGTTTTTCTTTACCATTCTATAAGCGTATCTTGAACAAACCAGTTGGACTCAAGGATTTAGAATCTATTGATCCAGAATTTTACAATTCTCTCATCTGGGTTAAGTAAGTTTCTTTTTCCATATAATTTATTAAAATACAGTTTATATGCATTCCATATGGTATTGGTAACTTATTTAAACTGTAAGCACATAATTGGTTTATTGCATTTAAATGATCTATATATCAAACCTGTGTTTTTATTCAATATGATAAATTTTACAAAAGTATACCCAAAATCTTTGGCAATAATATGTTGACCTTAGAATAGAATCTTCCATTTTCTTCTTATTTTAATGTTACAGCTTAATATTAATATTATTAATTATTTAAGAACATGGGCCTGGGCCTTTAGTTAAAAACTTATGAATTATGATTGAATTGGTGGATATAACACATAGTGCTAATTTCATTTGTGCAGAGAAAACAATATTGAGGAATGTGGTCTGGAAATGTACTTCTCCGTTGACAAAGAAATTCTGGGTGAAATTAAGAGCCATGATCTGAAACCTAATGGTGGCAATATTCTTGTAACAGAAGAAAATAAAGAGGAGTACATCAGGTGAGAGTGCTCCTTTTCACATTTCACTTTTTGTTGAACTATAGCACATTGATAATTGCTTAATATCTACAAAAATAATATTTATCTCTCTACTAATCATTATCCTATGTAAGCAGTCATTTTTCATTTCTAAAAAGAGTCTTTTAAAGTGTTTTTAAAAGAGTTTTAAGGATAAAAGTCATGCGGGTCACTCTTGTAAACATCAGTTCTGTAAGCACTATACTGTATAACATATCATTCAAAATAATCTCAAATATATATTCAGATATTTTCACAGGGAATATTGCAAGATGTATTAGTCCACTTTCATGCTGCTGATAAAGACATACCCAAGACTGGGCAATTTACAAAAGGAACATGTTTAATGGACTTACAGTTCCACGTGGCAGGCCTCACAATCATGGCGGGAGGCAAGGGGGGGCAAGTCACATCTTACGTGGATGGCAGCAGGCAAAGAGAGAGTTTGTGCAGGGAAACTCCTGTTTTTAAAACATCATCATTGGCTGGGCACGGTAGTTCACACCTGTAATCCCAGCACTTTGGGAGGCTGAGGCAGGGGGATCATGAGGTCTGGAGATCGAGACCATCCTGGCCAACATGATGAAACCCCATCTCTACTAAAAATATGAAAATTAGCTGGGTGTGGTGGCGCACATCTGTGATTCCAGCTACTCGGGAGGTTGAGGCAGAATTGTTTGAACCTGGGAGGCAGAGATTGCAGTGAGCTGAGATTGCGCCAGTGCACTCCAGCCTGGTGACAGAGCGAGACTGCATCTCAAAACAAAAAACACCTCATCGTGAGATCTTGTGTGAGACTTATTCACTGTCACGAGAACAGCATGGGAAAAACCCACCCCCATGATTCAGTTATTTCCCACTGGGTCTCTCTTGCAACACATGGGAATTATTAGAGCTACAAGATGAGTTGTACTTTGTCCTAGCAGAGGTTCTCCGTGAGGGCCCCTCCCCTACAGCAGAATTTTGTTTGAGCATCCAAGTGTTTCCATACATTTTGTGAAATCTAAGCAGAGGTTCCCAAACCTCAGTTCTTGCCTTCTGTGCACCTGGAGGCTCAACACCATCTGGAAGCTGCTAGGGCTTGGGTCTTCCACTCTCTGAAGCAATAGCCTGAGCCGTTTGTGACTAATGTCCCCTATTAGTCATGCTGGAGCCGCTGGGACATAGGGCACCAAGTCCCTAGACTGCACCTAGCATGGGGACCCTGGGCCAAGCCCACGAAACCATTTTTTACTCCTAGGCCTATGGGCCTGTGATGGGCGGGGCTTCCATGAAGACCTCTAACATGCCCTGGAGACATTTTCCCCATTGTCTTGGGGATTAACATTTGGCTCCTCATTACTTATGCAAATTTCTATAGCCAGCTTGAATTTCTCCTCAGAAAAAGATTTTCTTTTCTATTGCATTGTCAGACTGCAAATTTTTCTGAATTTTTATGCTCTATTTCCCTTACAAAACTGAATGCCTTTAACAGCACCCAAGTCTCCTTTTGAATGCTTTACTACTTAGAAATTTATTCTGCCAGATACCATAAATCATCTCTCTCTCTTAAGTACAAAGTTCCACCATTCTCTAGGGCAGGGGCAAAATGCCTCAGTCTCTTTGCTAAAACATAACAAGAATCACCTTTGCTTCATTTCCCAAAAAGTTTTTCATTTCCATCTGAGACCACCTCAGCCTGGACTTTATTGTCCATATTGCTATCAGCATTTTGGCCAAAGCTATTCAGCAAGACTCTAGAAGTTCCAAACTTTCCCACATTTTCCTGTCTTATTCTGAGCCCTTCAAACTGTTCCAGCGTCTGCCTGTTACCCAATTTAAAGTTGCTTCCACATTTTTAGCATCTTCAGCATCACCCTACTCCTGGTAACAATGTACTGTTTTCATGCTGCTGATAAAACATACCTGAGAGTGGACAATTTACAAAAGAAACTGTAATGGACTTACATTTCACATGGCTGGGGGCCTCATATTCATGGCAGAAGGCAAAGAGGAGCAAGTCATGTCTTACATGAATGGCAGCAGGCAAAGAGAGAGCTTGTGCAGGGAAACTCTCATTTTAAAACCATGAGATCTTGTGAGACTTATACTGAGAACAACATGGGAAAGACCCACCCCTATGATTCAGTTATCTCCCACTGGTTCTTTCCTACAACACATGGGAATTATGGGAGCTACAAGATGAGATTTGGGTGAGGACACAGAGCCAATCCATGTCATAAGGTTGGGTAAAATTTATAACTAAAATGATGTTTTTTGATTCTTTCTATTGGTTCATACTTCTAGTCTCAAGAGCTAATAGTTCATTCATACCTTCTCAGCAGCACTTCTTTCTAATCAGAGTTAAAGTTAGCATATCTACTTCTTAAGTTCTCGTTTCTGGGTTTCTTACCTGGATTTTCCCTCCATAATTGAAAGCACACTATTTAACACAGTGAACAGTCATTATTTGTTGGTAAACATTCTATCCTTTTAAAAGTTTGTTTTGAAATACCCTTTTAAAATGTAGTCAGTTTGTTTTTGTCAGATTCTAGTTGTGTTATAATATGTCTAGATTTTCTTATGACATATATAGTATTCATAGAGGTAATGATTGAAGATTCCAGGTAACCAAGAGATGTACTATGTTCCTCAATAGTTTTGTTGTTGGCAATATAACATTTTAAGATAATGGGCAGCTAAAAAGGTTTTTAGTATCTACTTCAATAATGGTTTGCTTAAAATTTCAGAGTTTGGGGTTTTTTAAGTATTTTTTTAAGAAGTATAATTTACTTGGAGTAAAATGCACTGATCTTAAGTGTATAAGTTGAATTGACAAATATATATATCAGCCCAAATGTTAGCATTTTATGGATAGAAGTTGTGCTAGAGCACTCATTTAAATACCAGTTCCGTAAACACTATTTCATATAGCACCATATCCATGTAAACATGACCCAAATCAAATTGTGGAACTTTTTTTTTTCTATTCTGGACCCCATAAGGGGGCAATACAGACCTCCCTTCTCCCAGCCCCTGAGGTGGGTAACCATTTCTGTTTAGTTCTATTTCTATAACTGTTTTTGATTTTAAACTTCCTAAAGTGGAATCATAGAGTATGTACTCTTATATCTGGCATTTAGTGTTTGATTTTTTTCTTTTATTTGGTGTTTGTGAGATTCAGCTATATTGTTTATATCAGTATTTTATTCCTTTTTATTGCTAAGAAATATTCCATGATATGTATATCTCAAAATTTGTTTATCCATTCTCTTGGTGATAAATGTTTTGTTTGTTTCCCAGTCTGGGACTATTATGAGTAAAGCTGCTATGAACATTTTCTGGAGTCTTTTTGTGGACATATTTTTCTTGAGTAAATACCTAGGAGTGAAATCACTGGGAAGGTGTGTAACTTCATTCGAAACTGCCAAACAGTTTCCCAAAGTATTTATGCCATTTTGCAATCCTACTAGCAATATTTGAGAGTTGCTTCACGTTCTTGCCAGTTCAGTATTGTCAGTAGTATCTCATGGTTTTAATTCCCATTTCTTCCTTCACCAATAGTGTTGAGTGCGTTTTTCCGTGCATATTGATCATTTGTAGCCTTCTTTTGTGATGTATGTATCCAAATCTTTTGTCCATTCTAAAATTGGGTTGTCTTTTTATTATTGATTGTAGGAGTTCTTAAATATTTCAGATCATTGATTTTAGAAACTTTTCTCTTTCCCTTCTTCCCTCCCTTGTTCCCTCCCTCTCCTTAGATTTTCTTATCATAGTTCTAGATTTCTTTATTTTTTGACAGGATCTTGCTCCGTTGCTGAGGCTGAAGTACAGTGGCACAATCAGAGCTCACTGCAGTCTTAAACACCTGGGATCAAAGGATCCCCCTGCCTCATCCTCCCGAGTAGCTGGGACTGTAGGTACAAGCCACTGTGCCTAGCTAATTTTTTGGTTATTTTTATTTTTGTAGGTATGTAGTCTTGCTAATTTGCACAGGCTGGTCTCAAACTCCTGCCTCAAGCTATCCTCCCACCTTCTATTTTCTAATATAAGCATTTAAAACTGCAAATTTCCAACTAAGTATTTCTTTAGCTGTATCTCACAATTTTTTCTTTTTGAGACAGAGTCTCACTCTGTTCCCTAGGTTGGAGTGTAGTGGTACAGTCATGGCTCATTGTAGCCTCAACCTCCTGAGCTCCAGCTATCCTCCCACCTCAGCCTCCCAAGTAGCTGGAACCACAGGCATGTGCTATCATGCCTAGCTAACTTACTTATTTTTTTATTGCAGGAGATGGGTCTCACTCTATTGCCCAGGCTGGTCTGAAACTCCTGGATTCTAGCAGTCCTCCCACCTTGGTCTCCCAAAGTACTGGAATTACAGGCATGAGCCACTGCATCCAGACCACAATTTTTTTTTTTTTTTTTGAGACAGAGTCTTGCTCTGTTGCCCAGGCTGGAGTTCAGTGGCGCAATCTTGGCTCACTACAGCCTCCACCTCCTGGATTCAAGTGATTCTCCTGTCTCAGCCTCCTGAGTAGCTAGAATTACAGGCACCCACCACCACGCCTGGCTAATTTTTGTATTTTTAGTAGAGATGGGGTTTCGCCATGTTGGCCAGACCAGTCTGGAATTCTTAACCTCAGGTGATCCGTCCACCTGATCCCAAAGTGCCGGGATTACAGGTGTGAGCCACTGCTCCTGGCCACAAATTTTGCAATGTTGTGTTTTTCACCATTATATTTTTTTATTTTATTTTTATTTATTTTTTATTTTCTATTTTTATTTTTTTGAGACAGGGTCTTACTTTGTCACCCAGGCGGGAGTGCAGTAGCAAAATCTCGGCTCACTGCAGCCTCCACTTCTGGAAGTTCAAGCAATCCTCTGGCCTCAGCCCCCAAGCAGCTGGTACTATATGGGCATGTGCTACCACACCCACATGGCAAGATAGGGTTTCACCATATTGCTCAGGCTGGTATTGAACTCCTGTGCTCAAGGGATCCACCGCCTCAGCCTCCCAAAGTGCTGGGATTATAGATGTCAGCCACCACACCCAGCCACTGTCATTGTATTTAAAAGTATTTCTTAGGTCTTACTATTTTTATTCTGTCTGATAATCTCTACTTTATAATTGAAATGTTCAGTACATTTATGTTTAATTTTATTACTGATTTGGTTGCACTTTTGTCTAACCATTGCTATTTGTTTTGCTATTTATTTTGCCTTGCTCTTTGTTTTTCCCAACTTTCTTTGTTCTTCCTTGCTGCCTTTGAATTAATAAGGCAATTTTTACTTTTCTTTTTTATCTCTTCTATACCTTTTTGTTTAACTGTAGTGGAGACTCTAATGATTATGATTAATATTCATCTAACATCCCTATTGACCCAAAACACTACTTATACAATATAAGAAGCTCATAATAATATAATTCCATTTTCCTCACTCCAGCTGTTTGTGCTGTTGTTGTCATGTGTTATTTCTACCTGTTATAAATATCATAATACTTCATTACTGCTATTCTTTAATTTTTAACTATTTTCAAAAATAATCTTATATTTACTCACATTACTATTTCTGGTTCTCCTTATTTCCTCAGATTCATTTTTTTAAATCTAAGATCATTTCCCTTTGGCTTTTAAAAAACCTTTCTTTACCATTTCACTTAGTATGCATCTCCTGGCAATACATTTTCTCAGCTTTTATATGAAAACATCTTTATTTCACCTTCATTTTCTAAAGGATATTGTCACTAGATTTAGAATTCTGGGTTTATAAAATAATGATGCAGTTATGTCTTTATAATTATGTTCTTTAAAAAAAAATCCTCATGTTGTAGAGACATATACTGAAGTATTTTTTCAAAATGAAATTATATGGGCCGGTCACAGTGGCTCACACCTGTAATCCCAGCACTTTGGTAGAAGGCATATGGATCACTTGAGGTCAGGAGTTCAAGACCTATCTGGCCAACATGGTGAAACCCCCATCTCTAATAAAAATACAAAAAATTAGCCGGGCATGGTGGTGCACATCTGTAATGCCAGCTATTCGGGAGGCTGATGCAGAAGAACCAGTTGGACCTGGGTGGCAGAGGCTGCAGTGAGCCCAGATTGTGTCACTGCACTCCAGCCTAGGCAACAGAGTGAGACCCTGTCTCAAAAAACAAAAACAAAACAAAAGAACAATATATTATATGGCTTGGCCATGGCGGCATACGCTTGTAATCCCAGCACTTTGGGAGGCTGCGCCAAGAAGATCATTTAAGTCCAGGTCTTTAAAACCTGGGCAACACAGAGAGACCCCATCTCTACTAACAAAAACAAAAATTAGCCAGGCATGGTATTGCACATCTATATTCCCAGCTGCTCCGGAAGACGAGGCAGGAGGATTACTTGATCCCAGGACGTTGAGACTGCAGTGAGCCGAGATTGTGCCACTGTTGTTCAGCTTGGGTGAGACCTCATCTCAAATAAATTAAAAAAATGAAATGAAATGAAATTATATGACATCTAGGGCATGAGTAGGGGCATAGATGAAATAGATGGGCATTGTGATGAAGCTTGGATATGTGTACAGGGGGTTCATTATATTCTACTTTTGAATATATTTTAAGTGCTTGATAATTTTTTAAAATTTATTTTTATACTCAGAATTTAAAGGTAAGATCTAAACTTCCTGATAGGTTTTTTATATTTGTTTGCCAGAATGGTAGCTGAATGGAGGTTGTCTCGAGGTGTTGAAGAACAGACACAAGCTTTCTTTGAGGGCTTTAATGAAATTCTTCCCCAGCAATATTTACAATACTTCGATGCAAAGGAATTAGAGGTAATGAGTTTCCTTCATTCTCCTGTACCATGCTAGTAAATAATGCCTTCAGTTTTCTACTTTTAACTCACTTTCTCATCATTCCAGTTACTGTAATATTTTTTATACTGGCAAAATGTTTTGAGACATCCCCAGTGTCTCAAAAATTACAAGAAAATTATAACTTATCCAAAGATAAAACAATAGTATTACCCTTCCCCTACTCAAAAGTACAACTATTAGGGCTTCTCTACAACTGAGTGACTTACTTCCTTGAATATGTATATATATATGACATTGTGCATGGAACCTTGCCTTTCTGAGTAATGTAGATATAATTCTTGATGTATAGATGATAAGTCAAAGCCTACTGATTGTTTTTCTAAAGGTTTACTTAGTCTTTTCTTATCTATGTCTAGCTGTTTTTGTACGATTACCTAAGAAAACAATTTGTCTTTTTCATCCTTAAAGGTCCTTTTATGTGGAATGCAAGAGATTGATTTGAATGACTGGCAAAGACATGCCATCTACCGTCATTATACGAGGACCAGCAAACAAATCATGTGGTTTTGGCAGGTGTGCTTTTAAATTTATTTCTATTAGTTGACACAGCATAATTTTTTAGAATTTGCTTACCACATATGGAAATGAGTCACAGGTCAAAATGTACCAGTGTATATAGACCCCTCAGTCCATCCTGTGCATTATAATAAATGGATACAGATTATAATAGCATCCTTTTAAGACTATAGCCAAGTAAGCCACACATACCTTGCATCTTTGTCCAGAGTAGAGTGTAAGACAATTCCAGATGATAAAGTTTACCTACATTTGATTTAAATGATTTTGGGGTTTTTTTTCTTTTTGATTTTGGAGGTTTATAGGTCTGTCTGTAGTATAGTTTTTATCACTTACACTTCATTAATTATTATGTAATGTTCAGAAAGCAAAATTTAAGAGACCTGGTTTAGAATCATAATGGTTCTCTCTAAAAATGTCTGCCTTAAGCATAGTAAATGATGTTCAGCATCATTAGTATTTAGAGAAATTCAAATCAGAACCACAATGAGATACCACATCATACTTCTTAGTATTATTTTTAAAGTGGAGAAGAACAGCCATTGCCAAGGATGCACTGTCGATAATAGTGTGAAATACCATACCACTGTGGAAATAGTTTGGTGGTTCCTCAAAAAGTTAAACATAGAATTAACATAAGACCCAGGAACTCCAATCCTTGGTATACACCCCAAAAAATTGAAAGCAGAGACTCAAACAGATACCTGTACCCCAGTATTCATCCATTTACCCACAAAAAATGTGGTATATACATATAGAGTTGCTCCTGGACTTGTAAAAGAGTTTTAGCCTTTACATAAGTCAAAAATATCCTGAGTTGAAAATGCATTTAATACCCTGATAAACCCATTGTAAAGTTGAAAATCATAAATAAGTCCAGGTGCTCCTCAACTTATAATGGAGTAATAAACCCAGTAAACCCATCATAAAGTCAAAAAATTGTAAGCCAGGGATGTTAGAATATTATTCAGCCCTAAAAAGGAATGCGATTTTTAGTATGTGCTACAACATGAACAAACCTTAAAAACATTATGAATTTTAAGATAAGAGAAGTAAGCCAGACACAAATGGACAAATACTGTATAATTCTACTTACATGAGATTGCTAGAATGGGCAACTTCATAGAGGCAGAAAGTAGAATATGGGTTACCAGAAGCTGCAAGGAGCAAAAATGGGAAGTTGTGTTTAATGCATACATAGTTTTTACTTGGGATGATGAAAAAATTGGAAATAATGGTGATGGTTGCACAACAGTGTGAATGTACTTAGTGTCATTGAATTACACTCAAAATGGTTAAAATGGTGAATCTATGTTATGTATATTTTACAATTTAAAAAATTAAATTAAAATCTATACATGTAAAGAAATTCATATGAGAAACTTAAACTGAGCTTCTACAAGTAGGGTTAGCATTATAGGATAATTGATAATAGTAAAAAAGGATTAAAATCATTCCTTACAAAAAAATTTTTGAATGAGCCAAAATAGTTACACTACAGACTAGATACATTCTCTAGAAACCTATCGTTTTGAGTCAGAATTGTATGAGATAAAAATCACATAATTCTAGCTATGTGTGGCTATACCAAAACCTAAAGAACATTGAGAAGAGGAGATTATTGGGATATATTCTGCATCAGAATTCTGTGAGTTTGATTAAAGTTGTTCATAAAACAACAAAGTCTATACTGACTCAAGGTCTATATCCTATGTAGCCACATGAATGTCCTATAGAATGGGCAGATCTGGGGTTGGGAGGTGCGGGGGGAAGGGCTTCCTTAGAAGAATTAATCTTAAAACTGCATGAGTAAGGAGCTCTTGGTCTCAGGCCATCTTTCTTTTTATACCTCACTTTAAGTACATTGTCCTAAGATTTATATAAGGAAAGGTTGGTGAGGCTTTGATAAACATGGAAATGGCCCTGTATCCATAGTGCTGGGTTAAGTATCTAATGCAGTGGACACCAGGGATTCCTTGAAGATTTGAAATGAGCTAGACACAGTGGCTTGCACCTATAGTCGCAGCTACTCTGGAGGCTGAGGGGGAGGATTGCCTGCTGCCCAGGAGTTAGAGGCTGCAGTGAGCTATGATTGTACCACTGCCACAGAGCAAGACCCCACCTCTAAAACAATATATAAAAGATTTAAAATGATTATTTTTCTTTCTTGTTTAGTGTGCTGAATGTAACATATGACATATATATTTCTTTAAATATACTTTTAACAGTTTGTTAAAGAAATTGATAATGAGAAGAGAATGAGACTTCTACAGTTTGTTACTGGAACCTGCCGGTTGCCAGTAGGAGGATTTGCTGATCTAATGGGTATGTATATAGGATCACTTTTCCCATACAGAAAATTGTTTATCATGATGCTTTACATAAATGTGTATACAGCCTATCGGAAACAACAAAGACAAGGATAGCCATTTTCTTAACTATTCTCAGTTAGCGTGAATTTGTATACTCTTTTAAATAATTTTTAGTTCTTACGTCGATAGAAATTTTTAACCCTCAAGCTAGAACCCACAGCTAACTCATTAGGATAGCAGTCTTTTGTATGTAAATCTGTTCATTAAGTCATTGCCAAACATGTGTCTCTTGTGAGTCAAAAATCACTATTGGTTTTATTATTTAACGATGTGAGAAGATCATTGCATACAATAGTGGATTTTACTTTCCCTATTGGGTTTAAAACTGCTCTTCCCTGGGAGACTGGGAGCTCTTTGAGATATGGATTCATATCTTCTTCATCTTTTTATTTCTTGCCCCTGGGAAAGTGCCTGTTACATAGTAATCTGCTGCTTAAAATGTATATTGAGATGAGTGACTACGGCAATATTTACTTTGTTACTAAACAATAAATTATGTAAGTAAATTCAGATATTTCCTTAATACCAACATTATTCCAAATACCATAGGACAATACACAGAGAAGTTAGGAACCCTAAGCCTGCTTCAGGTGAAGCAGAGAGTCAAAATTAGGAGAACTAAGCAGGTAATTTTAAATACAGAAAAGTCTTTAAAAGCCATTTCAAAAGAATTTGGATATTATCGTGAGGGTATTGGAAGCTGTGGAACTTTTTGAAGAGAGAAAACCTTGCTCTCAAGGTACCTTTAGGAAGATTTGATAGAAAAATATAGTGTGGATTAAAAGATGGTGAAAGCCTAGAGATGCGAAGAAATCATTGCAGCAATGATGTGAACCTGATCTCAGGAGATGGAAATAGAAATAGAAAAGAAGGGGATAGATGCTAGAGAAGGTTACAAAGGTAGAAACAGGTAAAGAGTTTGATGGAAAATGAAGTATAAGAGAGGAGTATCAGAGATAATTGTCATGTTATAGAACATGGAGCAATGGAGAAGTTAGGAAGTATAGAGTATATATGGTTGTAGATGTTGGGAGAGGATGCTGAGCAGCTTAGAACCTGCTAAATTTAAGGTAACTGCCAGACAACCAAGTCTACAGGGAACCAGCTATAGAGGTAACAATGTATGAGTTAGAGTTAAGAGGAAACAGAAGAAGTTGAATCATCAGAGCAATGACATTTGATGCTGTGAGAATGTGTGGTCTTAGGCAGAAACAGAATAGAGAGGAGTAGAAGGCTGATGCTTAGAACCATCTGCATGTAGGGATAAGACAGAAGGAAATAGCCTAGGCCAGGCACAGTGGCTCATTCCTGTAATCCCAACACTTTAGGAGGGTGAGGTGGGTGGATAACTTGAGCTGAGGAGTTTGAGACCAGCTGGGGCAACATGGTAAAATCCCATCTCTACTAAAAATACAAAAATTAGCCAGTGTGGTGATGCACACACGTAGCTCCAGCTTCTCGGGAGGCTGAGGCAGGAAAATTGCTTGAACCCAGGAGGCAGAGGCTGCAGTGAGCTGAGATCGCGCTACTGCACTCCAGCCTGGGCAACAGAGTGAGACTCCATCTCAAAGGAAAAAAAAAGATGGAATTAGCTTGGAGGCCAACTTAAAGGAGCGAACAGAGAGTGAAAAGAAGAAAGAAACCGTATACTGTCTGAGAAGCAATTAGAAGGGATTTCTTTCGTCAGTGCTACTGAAAGGTCTCAGAAGGGTGATTTCTAGGAAAGTTTTTTAGAAGACAGAAACAGTCTTGTAGTTTGGACAATTTTAGAGGATATCTAGTTTGTTTGTTTTAGTTTGAAATCTTTATTCTTTACTTTTTAAATTATTCTTCTTAATTGACATAATAATTGTACATACTTACGGGTACAGTTTTTATTTTGATACATGTATACAATATGTAATGATCAAATCGGGGTAATTCGCATATCTGTCCTCTCAAACATTTATCAGTTATTTGTGTTGGGAACATTCAAAACTCACTTTTCTAACTATTTAGAAGCATACAGGCCAGGCGCAGTGGTTCACACCTGTAATCCCAGCACTTTGGGAGGCTGAGGCAGGAAGATCACATGAGCCCACGAGTTTGAGACAAGCCTGGGCAATATAGGGAGACCCTGTCTCTACAAAAATAAAAATCAGCCAGGCGTGTTGGTGCATGCCTGTAGTCTCTGCTATTCAGGAGGCTGAGGTGGGAGGATCACTTGAACCTGGGAGGTGAAGGTTTCAGTGAGTCAAGGTCATGCCACTGCACTCCAGTCTCATTGACAGATTGAGACCCTATCTTAAAATATATATATATATGCATGCCAGGCGCGGTGGCTCACGCCTGTAATCCTACTTTGGGAGGCTGAGGCCGGCAGATCACCTGAGGTCAGGAGTTCAAGACCAGCCTGGCCAACATGGTGAAACCCCATTTCTACTAAAAATTAAAAAAAAAATTAGCTGGGCAAGGTGGCAGGCACCTGTAATCCCAGCAACTCAGGAGGCTGAGGCAGAAAATTGCTTGAACCTGGGAGGTGGAGGTTGCAGTGAGTTGAGATCACACTACTGCACTTCAGCCTGGGTGACAAGAGCAAAACTCATATCAAAAAAAAAAAATACACACACACACACATATACACACACACAATAAATTGTTGATTATAGTCATTCTATAGTGCTATAGAACACTAGAACTTATTCTTCCTGCCTATCTATACTTTATCTGTTAACCAACCTTTGGCTCTTCCCCTCCTTCCTGCTACCTTTCTATAGTTACCACTGTTCCAGTTTGTACTTCTATGAGATTGGCTTTTTTAGCTTCCACATATGAGTGAGAGCATGTAGTATTTATCTTTTTGAGCTTGGCTTATGTCACTTACAATGTCCTGCATGTTCATCTGTGTTGTCATAAATGACAGAATTTTGCTCTTCGAAATGGCTGAATAGTATTCCAATTTGTTTATATACCACTTTTTCTTTATTCATTTACCTGATCATGGACTCTTAAGTTGATTCCCTCTCTTGGCTATTGTGAATGGTGTTGCAGTAGACATGGGAGTGCAGATGTCTATTTGACATACTAATTTCCTTTTCTTTAGTAGTGGGATTGCTGGATTATATGGTTGTTGGGAGGCTGAGATGGATGGATTACTTAAGGCCAAGAGTTTGAGACCAGCCTGGCCAACATAGTGAAACCCTGTCTCTACTAAAAATACAAAAAAAATTATCTGGGAGTGGTGGTACATACCTATAATCCCAGCTACTTGGGAGGCTGAGGCACAGGAATTGCTTGAACCTGGGAGGCGGAGGTTCTACTCTACTCTGGGCGACAGAACAACACTCTGTCTCAAAGAGTTAATAATAATAATTTACATTCCTGCAAACAGTACATAAGAGTTTCTCTTTTTCCACATCCTTGCCAGCATTTGTTATTTTTAAATCTATGACAGTCATTCTAACTGGGGTGAGATGATATTCATTGTGGTTTTGATTTGCATCTCCCTGATGATTAGTGGTGTTTAACATTCTTATTTTGAGAGATACCTATTCAGCTCATATCCAATTTTTTAAATGCATTTTATTCTTTTTTGCTGTTGAGTTCCTTTATATTCTGGATATTCTTTGTTGGATGAGCAGTTTGCAGATACTTTCTCCCATTCTGCAAATTGTCTTTACACCCTGTTGATGGTTTCCCTTCCTATGCCAGAGCTTTTTTGTTTGATATAACCCCATTTGTCTATTTCTGTTTTTGTTGCCTGTGCTTGTCAGGTCCTCTTTATAAAATCTTTGCTCAGGGCCGGGCGCAATGGCTCATGCCTGTAATCCCAGCACTTTGGGAGGCTGAGGGGATCACCTGAGGTTGGGAGTTCAAGACCAGCCTGACCAACATGGAGAAAGCCCATCTGTACTAAAAATACAGAAATTAGGCAGGCATGGTGGTGCATGCCTGTCATCCCAGCTACTTGGGAGGCTGAGGCAGGAGAATCGCTTGAACCTGGGAGGCGGAGGTTGCAGTGAGCTGAGATCACGTCATTGCACTCCAGCCTGGGCAACAAGAGCAAAACTCTGTCTCAAAAAAAAAAAAAATTGCTCAGACCTATGTCCTGAAGCATTTTCCCTGTTTACTTCTAGTAGTTTTATAGTTTCAAATCTGACATTTAAGTCTTTAATCCATTTTGAGTTGATTTTTGTATATTGTGAGAGAAAGGGGTCTAGTTTCATTTTTTTGCATATAGATTGCTGTTACTCCAACACCATTTATTGAAGAGAGTGTCCCTTCCCCCCAGTGATTGTTCTTAATGCCTTTGTTGAAAATCAGTTGAATGTAAATATGTGGGTTTGTTTCTGGATTCTCTCTTCTGTTCCACTGGTCTGTGTGTCTGCTTTTATGCCAGTACCATGCTGTATTGGTTCCTATAACTTTGTTGTATATCTTGAAGTCCAGTAGTGTGATGCCTTCACCTTTCTTCTTTTTGTTCAGGATGGCTTTGGCTATTCAGGGTCTTTTGTAGTTCAGTATAAATTTTAGGATTGCTTTTTCTATTTCTGTGAAGAATGTCATTGATTGTTTTTGTTTTTTGAGATGGAGTGTCACTCTGTCACCCAGGCTGGAGTGCAGTGGCACTATCTTGGTTCACTGTAATCTCTGCCTCCTGGGTTCAGGTGATTCTCGTGCCTCAGCCTCCCAGGTAGCTGGGATTACAGGCATACACCACCACACCCAGCTACTTTGTATTTTTGGTAGAGATGGCATTTCGCCATGTGACCAGGCTGGTCTTTCACTCCTTACCTCAGGTGATCCACCCACCTTGCCCTCCCAAAGTGATAGGATTACAGATGTGAGCCACTACGCCCAGCTGTCATTGGCATTTCTATAGGGATTGCATTGGATCTGTAGAAATTTTTAGTAGTATGGTTATTTGTGGAGTATTAATTATCAGTACATGAATATGGAATGTCTTTACATTTTTTGTGTTTTCTTCAATTTCTTACATCAGTGTTTTATAGTTTTTCATGTATAGATCATTCACCTCCTTAGCTACATTAATTTCTAGGTTTTTGTTGTTTGTAGTTATTGTAAGTAAGATTTCTTCTTGATTTCTTTTTCTTCTAGTTTGTTGTTTTATAGAAACACTGCTGATTTTTTGTATGTTGATTTTGTATCCTGCAACTTTACTTGATGTGTTTATCAGTTCCAAGAATATGTGTGTGTGTGTGTGTGTGTGTGTGTGTGTGTGTGTGTGTTTAAGGTTTCCTGTATATAAGATCATTTATCTGTAAACAGGGAAAGTTCAACTTCTTCCTAATTCTGATGCCCTTACTTTCTTTCTCTTGCTTAATTGCTCTGGCTAGGACTTCAGCAGTTTGTTGAATAAATGTGGGCATCACTGTCTTGTTCCATATCTTAGAGGAAAAGCTTTTCATTTTCTGTTCAGTTTGATGTTAGCTATGGGTCTGTAATATATGGACTTTATTACATTCAGGTACATTCCTTCTGTGCCTAACTTGTTGAGAGTTTTCTCATGAAGTGATACCAGATTTTATTAAATATTTTTCCTGTATCTGTTGAGATGATCATACGGTTTTGTCCATCATTCTGTTGATGTACTTTGTTATGTTTGTTGATTTGCATGTTGAACCATCCTTGCGTCCTTTGCATCTTTTTAATGTGTTGCTGAATTTGATTTGTTTGTATTTCATTGAGGATTTTTACATCTATGTTCATCAAGGATATTGGCCTATAGTTTTCTGGGGGGGGGGGGGGGGGGGGGGGGGGCGGGGGGGGGGGGGGGGGGGGGGGGGGGGGGGGGGGGGGGGGGGGGGGGGGGGGGGGGGGGGGGGGGGGGGGGTGGGGGGGGGGCGGGGGGGGGCGGTTGGGGTGGGGCGGGGGGCTGGGGTGCGGGGTGGCGGGGGGCGGGTGGCGCGTGGGGGGTGGGGGGGGGGGTGGGGGGGGTGTGGGGGGGTGGGGGGGGGGGGGGGGGGGGGGGGGGGGGGGGGGGGGGGGGGGGGGGGGGGGGGGGGGGGGGGGGGGGGGGGGGGGGGGGGGGGGGGGGGGGGGGGGGGGGGGGGGGGGGGGGGGGGGGGGGGGGGGGGGGGGGGG